>DWGW01001034.1:0-12301 GCA_018247775.1 Udranomia orcinus
CCATTCTACCTAAATATACTGATGATTTTTGAAATCAACAGAACCACTCTTAGTGGTTATCTACATCTATCGTATTATCGAAGTTTAAATTATTGTTCCTGATAATATTCTCCGCATGAAGTTATTTTGATCAAACATTGGCGTTGTTGGTCCCAATGCACAGCCATGATAACCTCTACATTGTAAGTGATATGTTTGACATACTGATTTGTATGTTTGTTCGCGTGCTGTATTTATATCCGTAAATTCGAAAGTCCCTCGCTGGTTTAAAGGGCAATTTCAGTCAGCTTTATTGTTACTGCGTCTTTATTTATTGTTAAGTAATGACTTTATTTTAACGCTTAACAAATATCTGCTTGCAATTCGCGACAACGGAGTTTATTTCCTCAGTACTTACTGCAATGTATTTATGCAAAATTTGTTGAATTTATCTCTTTTCAAATACAGTAAATTGTCGAAATCTGATTTTGCATATTCAAATACATTTCCAGAGACAACAACTTTTGCCATGAAAAAGTAACAATTTCAACTTTTTTACTTTGTGTCTAAAATCCTCGCATTGAAACTCAAGCGAGAATGACACTTGAAAAACTCAAAGCAGCATAAAAGAGCATAACCTTCGCTCCGACAATTTAAAACGACAATTGACGTAGAAAAGCGCGGGAAACGGAACGCGCGGCAAAAAGAAAATGGCGGTCCGTCGCTCTGTGATACAGACTTAATTTCCTAGCCGTTAAGTTTAATTGCCCACATAAAGTTCTATTGTTTTTCACTCCGTCGTTCCTTGCTCGTTCCGGTGCAGTTACCAGCTCATTTGACCTATTCAGACGAAAATGACGTTTCTTTAAGTAGTAACGAACGCCTTTTTAAACTGCTCAAAATGGCTGAATCCTTGCCCGTCTCGCTTGAAAGAGAAATAATAAGATTCTTTTTCATCTGCGCTTGTGGGAATGGCTTAAGACTTTTGTTTTATCTTTGATGAACAGTGCTGTATTAAATACGTTCATGGCATTTTTGATACATTTTTGCATACCGTTTCTGCGACACTTGCATCTTTTGTTGGAAGATCTGGCGGAATTTCGTCGGAGTCGATCAACAAAATGTTCTGCGACTACAACTACCACTCTATTCAATTAATTAATCATAAATTTGTTCACGAAAACAAAGCTATTTCCGTATTATGTTGACTTCATAAACCTGAGTGATAAATAATTTCGGCTGCGGTCGCATGACTAGCTCACGAATAAATAAACATAAGCATTGGAACTAAGCAAATATTGTTTCTTTGAAGACCTAAAAACGTGTAAAATATAAAAACAGAACTATATTATACTGCTGTTTCATAACACCCATTTGTTTTTAAATAATATAAGAAAATAGTCTCATAAAAATTAATTCAGGACATTTTTCGACAAAAGGATTTTTGAAAATCGAACCAAATCACATCTATCCATTATCCTTTATACTCCAACTTTACCACTCCTCCACAGCTCCAACTTAACAAAAAATACATTTAGCAACTAAAATCAAAGATTTTATGAAAAAAAACTCAAACAAACAATTCAATTAACAATGTATGTAACCAATCAGTTATTTAATATTAATTTTGAAAACGTTCCAATCAAACTTCGCGTAGTATAATTCAACATTTTCCTACCCATCAATTAGTGGCGCTTCAAAGCGAAATAATGACGACCTCCTTTATGATCACAAATAATTTATACTGAAATGAAGTTCTTTATTAAAGTAAGCCACGGGATTGGTATTAAAGCAATTAGCTATGAAATAGCTATGGACTTTCGTATGTACTAAGTAATTGAGTATGAGAAATTATTTGCTTTGATGATGGATACCTTATGTAGAAACTCATGCTTTCGGGACTCATGAAAGGGATTTCAAATGAAGAATAAAAATTACAGATTGAGATCTGTAATTTTTTGAGTAACATAGACTATAACGGTTGAACAAAGCGGCAATATATATTGATTCATATCAATATATACTATTCATCTTTATATATAGTAGTTTTTTTTAAATTCTCTTCTGGGAAAGAGCATAATATATAACCTTTCTAATATTTGGTCTCCAACGGAATGGTGGAGTAAAACTACAAGCCGCACTGTTTCCATTCACTATTCTGAAGTTGAACTACAAAAACTTGGACCACTGCCCTAACTAACAAAACACCAACTGAAAAATAATTGTTAAAAAATAAAACAAAAATAAACTAAACTTTAAAAAAAAATAAACTTAAAAGCGAGGGATACACGTTGTCTATAGATTATTTAAAATGCACCCCATAAAAATTGCGAATTTTGAAGGTCAGAGGAGGTCATAGGAAGTAAGGATATCAGGACGATCTTTTCACAATATTGCATTGTCATCAATCCTTGATAAGTATGCAAAAATTTTAAATAATCCGACATTTCAAAGTCGGTCAGAATCGCGTTCAAAGTTTCCGTTACATACAAACATACGACCGAAGCTAATAATAAAAGCATGTTAAAAAGCAATAACATAACTCATAATTTAACCATCAAACATCGCATAACATAAATTCAGATTAATGACAATTTTAATTCGCATTTAATTTCAAAGCCGTGATTGGTTTCGGCATCATTTTGTCGGCGAAATGGATAAATTCCCTTTGCAACGTTCCGCTAATGAAAATATCGGGAATTACTGGATATTATAGGGAATTATTCAATATCACATCGGAAACATATTCCACAATAATCCCGCGGCGTTATTAAGTTCGCCACGACCAGTATTTAATAACCAGCCTTTTGTCAACCATTTCATTGTTTATTTCAGTCATTACGTCTATATTTCGCATTGGAATTAATCTCACCTACAGCGGATAGGATAGAGGACGTTTGCCTAAAATTCGCAAATGGATGTTACAATGGTGCTAAAATGTTGTAATGGATGACCAAAACATATCCATTTAAAAATAGTTTTTGAAGAACTGCATAGTATACTCGTATATACCTATACTAACGTTACTTTTATGAGATGGAGTAAAATTATAGTTCTAGCGAATAAAGCTTTTAGCGAACAATAAAAAGATCTAATACAATGTCATTTTTATTAAAAAAACTAATAGCGTTCTAGTTACATATTAAGAATATGGTATGCCATGGTTAGTAACGCTCTCTCCCTGTTCGCCACGCTTTCACGGCCAACCCGTTGGTCTATGATATGACATGGAAAAAGTTGGAAACCTGAGAAAGATTTTTTAATAAAACGAATAATTCTACATTGCATTTTGAGTGTAAACTTACGATAATTATTAGCTTTGGTGCTATCAGAGTCCTCTTAACCAACAATATCGTTAAACCAATGCAATTAAAGCTTAAAAACAAACCGAAATAATAGTCGCTTAACAGCGATATCCGGGAGCAATAAACAGGTCATAAATTCAATTACTTAATTCAAAAATTGATTTACCGCCCCGCCCGCGGTTGGGCGGGCGAAATAAAATCACAGGGCGGCCACTGAAATCGGCAAGCTGCCAAAAATCACTACTGTGTACAAAAAATGCGACGATTCGTAATATTCCTCTATTCATAATAAATTGTACGTTTGTGCGTTTGTGTGTTCATTTACTTTTGACTCTAACTATAAGTTCAAAGAGATCGAAAAGCAGTGTTGAATGAACAGTTATTTGTTTATATCACATATACATTATATTTTTTTACAACAATGAGGTCGAATTTGCAATCCAACAAATGCTAAGTAATCACTACCGTGAACATGTGTAATAAACCTTAGATAGATCGAAATTCATTCTTAGGTCGACTTCATATCCGTTGCTACCACTCAGGTCTAAATTGGCATATCTCAATTAAGTATTCTCTCTTACCACACCCTTGGGAACCAGAGCTCTGCTGTTTTAAGGCAGAAATAGGTGTGGCAGTGATGCTTCCTAAATAGAAGCAGAAAATGTTTAAAATCTTTTCTTCAAGTTTAAATATTTCTTAATTACAAAATAATAATCGCATGAATTTGAATGACAGAAAAAAATCCTTCATTTACAAATAATATAACTATACTACTATATCCCCTAGAATTGAAATCCCTAACTTGTTTACTTACCCGCTCGCTCAAATGGTTAGGTTCTTCCAACATTTCTTGAATGATCCTAAAAGAACACCCGAATACAAAAGTATAAGGTTTGAAGTGACAACAATATGAACACGACGCTTTTAGTCCAACAGTTGAAAAATTACATGCAAAACATGTTGTAACTTTGTTAACAAGGTTAAGAAAGATATGTAAGTGATTTTTACAAGAATTGTGTGTGTTATACTGTTCTTTATTTTATTTTTTGTTAATGAAACTGGTAAAAAGACTTATGATTTTCATATTAGTAGCAGCAAGTCTTTTCTTAGGTAATGTTTTATTATTATTAAGAAATTTCTAATTTGAGACCTACTGAAAATAGCGAGCGAAGCCGTGCTACGATCTTGTGAAGAATAAAAATAATAAGCCGTGCTAATAAATCATAGGGGAGTGAGCTGCATTTGATATTTTATACTTTTTGGCTTAAAACCGGATAACGATTGCCAACCAAGATATAATGCCACCGGCCCCCATATTGAAATATAAAGTCGTTTTTCCATATTAACTCATTCCGAAGAAGTGCGCTGCGTTATTTATTAGTGCGAATGCAACTTTGTCTGTTTCGTATTGGATTAAATTATTGTTTTTTATATTTGCTTTTTTTAGGATTTAGGTCAATGTTTTCGCATTAATATGCTCATAGCGTGATTATAGATGTTCGTCTCGTTACATTACAAGTTTTCGCTTGAAGCTTTGCAAGGTTTGCAAAAACTACCTTTAGATAAGCATTGTTCAAGACTATTGTTATAATTTATTCCAATTTGTGGTTAATGATAAGGTCATGAGTACACATATGTAAGGGTTACGAGAGTGACAGGAAGAGAGAGAGACCACTTGATACAAGCATATCACTCATACAATACAATACAAATACTCTTTATTTGTACACATAAGCATGCATAAGCCTAAGCATAAGTATGCTTAGGTACTAGGGAGTCATAGTTACTAAGATTATAATAAAAGTATAGATAAATAAAGATTTTTTGGAATGTTTATTTAAAAACAACAAGAAAGAGAAACCAGAGTTGAAGCAATGTCGTAAGATTTGTTTGTGGCCAAACCTATCATTTAGACAAGTAATATCTTCTAGCACGATTCTTTATAAGCGATTGGTAGAAGATCAGATCGTAACATTAATCTACGCAATATGTATCATTTGCGTATAGGTTTAAATCACAAAGACAGATAGATATTATGCATCGGGAACCGAAAATCTAATTTCCATAACGAGATGGATTCAAGCCATTTTTGGTCTCACTTTCCTTGCCCTGTGGAATATGTAGCCACGTCTATTCCCATAGAGGAAAATGTTAATAGCGTGTAATGTTTTGTGTGAAGCGTGTGATTGGTGTTCGCGCCTTGTTTGGGCTGTATATACGAGTTCTTTCACTTCGAAGTCACGAATCGAATTTGAATTCGATCTGTACATGATTTCCTTATAATACGTAATAACTGGATTAACTGCTTGTCGATAAATAGGTATACTTTTCAGTAGGTCATTTTGTTTTTCTTATCGCGTTAGACACGAGGAAAAAGCGGGCAGGCTATAAGACGTTAAATGATTCCTCCTCCGTGTATGGACATTTGCAACACCAGAAGTATCATCAATTTATCACCGTTCTTCTCACTTTTTTGCTATTTACTGGTATTCGTATTCCTACTCGTATTCGTATTTCTACACGTATTCGTATTCGTATTCCTATTCGTATTCTCGTATTCGTAGTCCTATTATACTTATATTCGTATTCCCACTCGTATTCGTATTCCTATTATACTTATATTCATATTCCTATTCATACTTCGTACTTGCATTTAGTCGAATTCGTTATAAGAGACAAAAGCCGTATGCGATATTTAGTAGTCACTAACCACTATCTCTACCAATCGCGAAATCTCTTCATACTTACACACTTCTACTTACGTTTCTTTCTAAATGATGGGAATACACCCGAACACAAGTAAAACGGGACTACGTCTAGGAGATTAAAGTAGCATACAGATTTAGTAACAACTTCAGTAAAAATCACACGATTCTGTAAACTAAACCCGGTACGATCGGGACAACTTAAATACATTCGCACATTAATCGAAAAATAAAATCGAACGGAATTCCGAAGTCAGCCAAAAGTCCGACAGACGCCACTCCAAATTTTTTTGCTTCAATGCATCGCTCAAAACGCTGAAAAAAATTGGCTCGGAAATCGTGATAAAAATAATATTCGCAAAAAAAAAGTGAAACAAACAAACATCCATTGTCATTTTTTCGGTGCACTTCAAAGTGTTCCGATGTGCTGGAAATATATTCGGTCATTAATACCGTTCAAAAACCTGTGCCAATTAGGAAAGAGATCGTTACGTCCCGTGTGTTGCAATGCAAAATTATGCTTGCTAAGGCCGCTGACTCGTTGGTCGAGTACCGTAGGAGTGCAGCACCGGCAGTGAGACACCGATTCGGTAAAACATGTACCGTTCAAGTACCGAATCGGTGAAACGCAAAGGTTATTTTTTTGACTTTGCCTAACAGTGTTGAAATTTATGAATTTTATCAATGAGTATACAAATATACGAGTAATTATGATATCTAATAGGTGGATTGTATTTTAGTGCCATCATAATTAAGTAAAGACAGAAAGAAAGAGACAGAAAATAATATTCGAACATCTGACTTTTGTCATAAAACAGTAATAATATTTAGTTTTGACTTTTATTATTTTTACAGCCCAAAAGATCTGTAATGAATTAGAACCAGAACCAGAGCCAGAACTACAAAGTTTCCAGTTCAAGGATAACATGTATTTCAGTTAGAATTACTGTTAAAGTCTAATTGCCTATCATCCATGACCGGCATTGACTAACTACAACAACTATACTCATCTGCTTCTTCTATTATTAAAATACACATGTAAAATATTAAAAAAATAACCTCAATATCGCGCACAGTGCACACACCCTAAACGTCACAGACAAAAAACGCTCCCTACAAGATGAGCGATAAAAAGTCGGCGCGGCAAAACTTGATGAGGTAATTTTTTGTGGAAATCTTAGTGCAAACACACTGAGTGCATTCGCATCAGGGTTCATCGTTTGGCCCAGAATTGGGCCGAGGACCTCAATGTCACGCGGTGATGACGTAGTGGGCACACGGCTCGCGCCTATGCAACGATGATTAATTATCAGATTATAGTGTGATAAATGTTGTATTGTGTCGCAATTAGCTTTGTATTATAGGTTCGAATTCAAATGAACTTTATTCATTTGATTTCGTAGGTGTTGTTGTTGACGTTTTATTACGTCATCTGTCTCGGTTGGTAATGAACCTCCCAGATCCCTGAGGATTGTTCTAATATTTATAAACACCATAATAAAGTATTCAAGTCTACGTTAAGTTCATGCTACCCGGTTAATTATTATTTCTAATTTCTAATAGTCAATAAGTATTTTCATTGTTTCAATAGCCCCAAATTATTTAATATTCGTAATTATAAACTGAATTTAATAGCTTCCACCTTGCATGAGGTTTCATTGACAAAAGAAGACTTTATTATCCTCTTTAATACACAATTTTGTAAGAAGGGCATCGACCCCGATCGGCATATGAAAACCGGTGGACAGTAGTTCATTAAAAATGCGATATGCATAATCAAAGATAGGACTTCGGAAGAACAATCCGTTAAGCCACACTAGCTCAATCCCAGCACCTAATAGTTACTAGCGAACATCGACATCAAACTCTGAAGACGCTTAAGGACTTACGAAGTCCTGACTAAGTAGACGGAAACTTAGTGCCTGGGCTTAGCCTGTTGTATAGCAAATCGTTATTGGATGCTCAAACATAACACTATTAAACTATATTTACAACTTCGAGACAACAGTAATCGAAAACACTCATAACTACAATTGTTGCAGTTAATTTCATGCGACTAAAGACCAGGTTATAGTCCTTTGACACGGTTCTGTATTGTTCAAACTGCACTTTTCCTCGAACAAAGTGACAAAGTGAAGCGAAATGACCGTGCCTAATTAGATGGAGTACACACGGGCTCAAAACAGCCGTGTTTGCCGCGTTTCGGTTTTCTTTGGTACATTGCTATGTATTTTAAACCCGTTTTAAAATTGTTTTTGAAAAGTCATTTTTATGATATTCACTCCTTACCTACAGGAGCGAGCAGTTTACTTTGTGTCACTACATTTTCAATCTATATAATGAATGGACTGGATTGAATGTCTGGTTGTAATGTCTGAATTGGTCAAAATAAACCTGCTTTACATTTAAGAACTAATAAATATAGGTTTGGTTAGGTACTTCTGCTTCCGACTTTAAGCCACAAAAGATTTCTTAAAAACAATTTAATTTATTTTTTACATATAATTTAAGAATCTTAAATAGTATAAAGTATTTTCAATATACACACTTATCTATACACCCTAAATGCATAAGGAAAAAAAATCACTCTTCACCGACTCAGAGATAACAATTTTATTTGCAATTAAAATATTCAAGCCATATTTCCGAGCGCTCACGCCCAACATTCCCGCCCGTGTGTCCACAGCAGAAATGATGCGATATGACAATGCACTTTCAAGAATCGCGATCCGTTTGACAGAAGTGGGCTGTGAAATCTCCAATCCGTTTCGTTGCACGCGATCCGAAGCCCTTTTGTTGAAGTAGAACTCATTATCTTATTTTCGAGTACTTTCAAGGAAATCTGCATAAGTTACTTTCCATGAATGCCGTGAAAGGAGTTTCAGTGGAACGTCCTTCCGGTATTATGAAACTTTCCTTTTGTTCAAAATGTGCTGGATGTTTGTGAAACTGCAGATCGTTTGTCCGAATTTCGTTAGCATTTTTACAAATACTTATGTACGGTTACAAATATTTTCCAGGTATTCCTTTTTTTGACAATTAAAACATATTTTGTCTGCGTTTGTATATTTTAATTAGATTTATAATGATGAATATACACGGTGTAAATGACAGCGTACCGAATATTAAAAATATGAATTACTGACACGATTCTGATGCTTATGGCGTTGGAATTTTTCACCGCTTTTCCAATTTTTTATGCAATTTTTTCTACAGATTTTGGTAGTATTTCAATACTACTGCACAAAGCAATATGAATATTGAAAAAAAACCCTCATATTATTGATTTTCACGAATGACAGTAATGAAAAGAAAATTACGTATAAATTGGCTATCAGCTGTTCGACGTTGTTTCTTTATTGTTCCTTGTTTAACTGTATATGAAATTTTCAAATCTTAGATAAACAAATTCATCACTATATCGCTCATGTATGTTATACTGGCTTTACTATAAAGCAGCCATATATTTTACTGATCGACTACTAAAATTATAAATATTAATGAAGTTGTAAAATTAAGTACAATGATATTTACGACAAAAATAGGCCAGGACGTGACTTGAGCATTTTTGATTGTTTTCTTCGCGACTATTGTTCCATATTGCGCGTTTCATATTATCAGTACTAGTTTCGATTTTCATTCAACCTACATACATGCCTTTGTGTATAATTATTAGGTCACGAGAATTACGTCTTTAAATGTAACTTGGTAACGCATATTTTTTTGCACTGTCTGTCAATCTGTCTCATAGCTATTTCAGTTAGAGGCTAGTATTTGACAGTATTGAAGGGAGTTGGTAGCCATCCGATACGAACGCCAATCTCCTTACTACCGCGGCTATAGAATTTACAGCATAACACTACCTAATGTTTATCATTGTTGTTTGATTTTCACTGAATACGCTCCACCTTAACATGGCAACATCATCACATTTATAATATCTTTGTGCAATGTTATCTGCAAAAGAAAATATGGTTAACCAAAACAGTGATCGTACTGGATGGCGTAAAAATGAAACAAATTATTTTTGTCTTTTTTACATAGTATAAAATTGCAGCAAACAAGCTAGCGGTCCACCAAATGAACTGCTTCCATGGCATCTGAAATCAACCCAATACAGAATCGAAATTCTATCTTGGTTTGACTACAAATGCGGTACTTCTCCTGAAGTAAGTCGAAACACCTCGGTTGAATGTCTCCTTTACAACACCCTTCACCCTGTCACTAATATCAGAACACAGCAGCAAGGCCACTGATGTTATAAGACAGAAATAGCCGTAGCGACGGTTACTCCGTAGAACCACGAAGGACCTTTCATAGAGAAACATGTTTTTTTTCCAATACACATAACCTCGTGATATTGAATAATGTATGACAGACACACACAAAAACAAAACCGGCTCGTGTATAATTGCCTTTTTACGAAACATCTCGCTTCCATGTATTAATTTATGTGATGGAACACTGTCAGCCGAATGAGTATACGTTTCGTCGAACACTGGTACAATCGCGACGAAAAATGTTTTAGGAGTTATTTATTTTATTCATATTTTAATTTGTATTTTATTGGGAAACAAACGATATAGAACATGACAATGAAACACAAAGGCATACACAAATATCAGTAAAGTAAAAATTATGTCTTTTGTATGTCTTTTGAATTTAACTTGTATTTTTAATTAGATGAAAGCGGCAATAGCCCAATGGTTAATGTGTCGGACTTACGATCGAGAGGTCGTGGCTCGACCCTCACTTCTCTATTGCACTATTGAAGTAAACATACTTGTAATACAAGTTTTTGAGCTAAGCCGGAGGGGATAACAAAATTACTAGTATGACATTGCTGTATTGACATGCTAGCAGTTTAGAAAACCAACGGTATGCACCATTTTAAAATGAAAACAAGGCAAATAATTATATCCTCGCTATTACCAAAGTAAAATTCGTTAATGTGACTATTATGAAAATAAAAATAAAGATGCATTTTTATGACATTTTTTTTATTTGCATAGTATTAGTCATGTAAGTAACAATGTTATCTAAAACAGTAAAATAATCTATTACAATACGGAGAGATTACTCACAAAATCTGATGAGAAACAATGCACATTGTGCGCAACTGTACCCCACAAATGCCGAATTACGCATTCGTTACTCCACTTTGATCTTTGCACGGTGATTATACCGCGGTATTCATACGCTGACACTAATATACTCACATCAAATACTCCTGGAATCGCGAATATCATCTAGTTTAGCGTTTCTGCTGTAAGAGTTCTACTCAGATACAATTGCATATTGTTAAAATGAGAGTCCAATCAAATGTCTTTTAAGTAAGCTGATTGTATAATAGATGACCCGGCGCACTTCGCACCGCTTCAATCATTTCCCTCTCGTCCCTCCGTTTATATTAAGACAACTTTTCTATTAACCAACCGACTTTATGAAACACTTAATGTTAAGTGAAGCTTACTACAATCAATTCTTAGAAATATTTAAGATATAAGAAGAGCACAAACGCACACATTTTTTTAAAACTAATTCTTTTTGGGTTCCATTCCTTAATTAATACTCCTAAATATGGTTTTCTCTTAGATATCTTTAATGTACAGACACCATAACTTTCAGATGTATTGTATGCATAGATTTAAACGACGTCCTGGCGGTGTCTCCAGACCAATCGTAAAGTTTTACCACCTCTAAATTGTTTAGATTATAAAATTAGGCTTTCATTACATACTCTGTTTGCTGCAGTGCTGTCTTTGTGTGTAACTGACGATCGATTTTCGACTTTAATTACTAGCTCCGAACGTCGACATTTCAATGGAACAACAGTTTGTAACGGAACGAATGTAAAACTAATTTGTGTAAAGCGATTTAAATGAAAGAATTTAAATCCAATGCGAGGAAATTGGTTAAGTGTCAATGCGTCGTTTTTCAGCCTCTATTCGTGTAACGAGTCTTTTGAATAATTACATAGATATATACTAGTTTAATGCAGTTTCTAAGATAGGACATATGTATAACTTTGTCATTTATTTTTTCATTTATTGGTAAAATAGTAAAGTTGGTTATCGTCCTCTATTATTTATTTCTTCGTTTAGTTGCTAAAGTGGTAAAATTAATTACACATCAATGCATCGTCTTCATCCTCTCTCTATCATCATCAGCTCACTTCGGCCCACTGCTGGACATAGGCCTCTCCCAAAGCACACCACTGAGCCCTGTCTTCGGCTCTCCTCATCGAGTTATTTCCCGCCACCTTGCGCAAATCGTCGCGCCACCTAGCGGGGGGGCGTCCCACGCTACGTT
>DWGW01001035.1:0-12300 GCA_018247775.1 Udranomia orcinus
TTTAGTGAGACTAACGAACAGCAATTGATTTTTATATAATTATATAGATTGAGGTAGCAAACGGTGATGCTGTCCACCTATTAAGAGGATGGAAATTTTTTCTTAGGTCGAACCCAGATGCGTTGCTACTACTACCTTCAGGACTAAGACTTAAATCGTCCCGGTTAAGTGTCTCTGACTAAACCCTGCAAACTAGAATACCGTCGCAATAACTAACTGGTGTAAACTGGTGTACTGGTGTAAAGACAAATAAGTACGGCGGTGGTGCCTCCGGAGTTGGAGCAAGAAATTTCCTACCACCATCGCGTTTAGTGAAATTCTTCTCTCTTCTGTGTGTAAATACCGATATGTATTTTGTCATTTTAATTTCTTATTAGCGGAACGAATTCTTATGAAACTTGTAAGGTAAATAGTTTATTTATGACTTTACCTTTCAAGCTTGAAATAATTATATACCTACATCTTATAATCCATTTTAAACATTAACAAACTACGAATCTTTGTAGATATATCCGTTGTACCACACACGTTAAAACAACACAAATTAACGCAACATGTACAACTCGTGGTAGGAATCTGGTCCTAGGTAGGTACCTAGGTGCCATAGCTTCATGAAGCATCATCTAAAAAGGCAATGCGTTTGGTTCACGGATAGATGGAAGCCATCAGAAGAAGTCACGGATAAAGAACTGGTCAATGGCAATAGTAACTGGTGCGGCGAAGCTAAACAATTCGCGACCGATTCCCAGAACCACTCCTGGGAATGCTGCGAATCAACTCCCTATTCCACGTAATGTATAGTACTAAGAATCTAAGTGAAAATATTATTGTTTATACTTTAGCAGATTGCAAGATCAAACTATGCAAAAGCATATATGAGTAAGTGTTAGCTGCGACATCGCGCCGTTCGTGGCCGTGAATCGATATTTGATAATACCTTCATTTTTTATTCATAAAACTGAATCGCTTTTGCATATATAATCTGAAAGCACTGAGTGAAAGTATAGAGGACAAAAAAAGTCCAAATAAATTTCTTTGAAAATCTGCATCTTCGTTAAAAAAATATCGTATCTCTTGCAGTTTCTACTTTTGGGATCTTGAAATGAAAAAAAAATCTAAAACTGATCCACAGACGATCTGAAACGTAGCTAAACATTTGTATTTTACTATATCTAACTTTTCCGCTAGTATATTATTGATAGCTTATTGAATGGAGACCACGTAAGACGGGTCACGTAAAACGTCACGTAAAACGCCCTTTGGTCAGTTGGGACTAGTGATCGAAAGCTACCACCACAGTGACTGGGTCAGGTTGGATGAGGACATTTGAGCATAGTGTATAGCAACGCGCCCCAAATTTCCTACATTCCAGTAAAAAGACCCAGACTCCCGCAGATTAACACAACTTACGAGCCGTATTTAGCTCTATCGATCGTCTTCATCCGAATCTATTTACAGCGAACCCAGTAACGCTCGGATTTTGGTCTAAATGTTTATTTGGAACACTTAGATGTGAAGCCCTACTTAGTTCCCAAAAATAACTACGAAAACAAGTAACGAAAGCAGAACCGGCGATAAAAGACGACTTTGGATTAAATAGTCTGCAAGCTCTTCTGCAAACTACTTAGTTTTGGTAGACTTGAGGTTTCAGTAGAAGTAAATATTTATTTTCTTGGTCAAAAAAGGATCCAATTAATAGTTTCAAGAGTAAATGCTAAAGCTACTGGCAATATAAAAAAGATCATCGAGAAATATAATACTAGAAAGACAACAATACTTTATCGTTACGGTTACAAACAAGAAACAAGTCGGAAGACAGCCAAATAGAAACAGCTAAATATACATCAAATGATCCAGCTCATCGAATGCTTAGAATTGCGCGTGGCAGACGAGCGATTCTTTAAACAGTAGGTACACGATTCAGCAGACGCGTGGTCTGGTACGTCGATCCAAATTTAGTTCGCGCATTGACTGATCGGAAAGTGCCTGATGAGAATATGAAATGAACACATTCGAAACGTTTTAATAACACGTCAATCACACATGCACTATCGGCTCCTGAAAATGTATTGACTATAACGTGATTATTTTAATGGAAATAACAAAAACGTTGACAGCTTTTTAGTACTGCCAGTAGGCAAGAGTAAATGTCATCAAATTAGTCTTACAATAAGTTGGTACTAGGTACTTCATTTAAATTCACATCTCATTAAATAGATATATTACGTCACGTGTGAGTTGTTATATCCCTTCTGCTATTTATACATTCTATTGTCAACTGTGTTAGCAACACCACGGTGCTGTAGCAGCTATTATATCACTATTGTGTACAGTATTTCCGCAGACAGTCTGATCGCTGATCTCCGAGCCAGATTCAGTTTACGTAAGCACGCTGCAGATGTAATATGTAACACGGCGAGAGCTTGTGCGCCAAGCTAAATTATACATAAGCCGTATATCTAGACTAACTTTCAGCTAGCAAGTTCAAGGCCTAATTACTTTGCTATCGTGCCTTTGCAAAAGTTTTCAGGAAATCTACACGCTCGGTAGTAGGTACCTAAGTTGTACGCTTGATGTAATGTTGCGATGAATTTAATCTTAGCCATCAATGGACTAATCCATTGGATTAATGAAAGATGAATCATTTCTATTTCAATTTCAAATTTTAAAGTAATTATTTTATAGGGAGTACGTACAAATCGCTCACACTAATTAAATCGAAATCAAATATACTTGTCAATGTAATAAAATTAGCATTCAAGTTCTTGTATTTTTGTATAGTCCTGAGGAAGCGCTTATGGTATGGCTTATGGTGATTATATCTCAATGTTTTACATTTTTCGATACATTACACGATTGAAACGCGACCTCAACTGAGAATATCCTACAAGACTCAGCAGTCACACATTGGAAACACGTCAACATAAAACACGACGTCTAATGAGATTTTGATTAACGATACATCGATCAATATAATACGTACAACAAGGGGTGGTGTGCCCCATCTCAAGGTTAGAGTGTAATAAATATGTCGTGGATTACCCGAAACCAATATCCGCTGCCAAGGCTACTTCATTATTCAAGGTTAGGTCTGGCGAAAAAACAGATAAGACTTCGCGGCAACTGAACCGACCGACGGTTGGGCGAATATTTAGCACATGAGCTGGGCGTTTTATTACAACTAGTCGACGCCTAGCGGTCGATATCAATCGAGTAAACTTGTCTGCTCTTTTGTTTATGCCAGGTTCTTAACTAGAAATATTTTAATACTTATCCGTAGAGAATAAAAAGTAATCCTTGTTACAGCGTAAGGGAAATAGCCCCAAACTGTGCCCGAAACGGAATAACAGTTTTCATTTAACAATTTCTATACTGAATACGTGTTTAGACGTCATGACAATCATATCAGAATAATTCGTCGTAAACCAGAGTACGGAAACAAAAGAAGTCCTTTCTTAACTGCCAGGTAGATTCAACACAAATTCTATGCGAAATTGTTCTTTAAAAAAGTTAATCTCTACTGGTCCCTAGTCCCCATTGTTACCTGCAGTTACCGACTCCTAGCCATTGTTAACCAAGCAACACTTTCCTGCGTATACACGACTGGCTTTAAGAGAATGGACATATAATCTTTTATTTGCAGCCTTGCATTCATGGAAGTACCATTCAGTACTTATCGGAGTCTGCGTTGGTCGCTATTTTTCATTACAATAACAAAATGAGTGACTAATTGCAAATGTTTTGGTTATTAAATGAGTTATCATTAAATATATATTATTTTTCGTTATTGTATGTAGTGTGTTTTACGTAAACGATCCAAACTAAACTGGTAAATATAGGTAATTATATACAATTAAATTCCATGAATTGGTAAGACACACATGTGTCTTATAAAAAATCTACGTTCATGTTACAATTACAAAAAAAATCTGCAGCAGAACTTTTTTAAACCTACCTACTTCTGTTTCGTGTTTGGCCAAGAGCATACATAAAATCATGATCTAAGAATCGGTAGAAAAAACAATTATCATTTTTAAAATGACATTAGAAGAAACATTAAATTACAATTAATATTTTTTAAATTTTATTTTAAAGGAATTTTTTTTTTTACCAAAAAAATATGTCAAAAATTGCATGTTGCCCGAAGTTTTTCCCGTGCAAACGTCGCTATAAAAGTATCTTCAAAAATCGAATCAGTAGATTAGAACGAAAATCAAACGATAAGTCTACGGGTAAAAGTTAGCAAACGCGATTGCATTCGCGACGTAGCCACTACGTACGAGCGGCGACACAGGATGCGACTAAAATAGAGCGCACCTGAACGACAGCCGCGGAACCGGGTCACCCACTCCGTACAATGTCGACGAGACCGCGGTTGCAGCCAGTTTTCAGTAAGTAGACCTACTTAATACGAATTCAATGAGAGCGAGAAGTACTTGGGTTTATAATAGAGTGCCTTTCTTCGCTAATAGAGTGCATTTTCTACTAATAGTTTTATTGTAAAGAAGCAATAGATGACGTGAATGTTATCTGCTTCTACATATCTAATGATTTGAAACGTTTTATACTTTTTCTTGACACTATTCAGTACGAAGAAGGTTAATTATAGTCGCAAGTATAATATTAGTTACTAGGTACACCAAAAAGAAAATACGACAGTAGTCCAAGTCCTAACTTTTCAACAAATGTCTTACTCCTATCAGTATCGGTAAATTTCGAAAAATTCTCATCTATAAACCAACCATACCAGACTTGTTTTACACCGTATATTACTTTCCGTTTGAAATTATCGACCACAACAAAACAGACAATGGAGGAGCGGAAATTCAGTCAAAATTTTAAAACAATACTTTATCCAGGTCAAAGCGAGGCAATATGGCCATAATTAACTGTGTTCATTGTGCGCAGTACTCAGCTGAAGCCACAATAATGTTATTAGTTATACGTCAGTGGCGCACTCCAGTACCTATCAATGGGTAATGAATTTGCTTTAATACAATTAATGTTTTATTGTACATTCCGTATTTCATGCTCCAGTGATTCGATTGGATCGTCTGTTGAAATAATTATATGCTATTTGCAATATCATGCAATGCTACTTAAATGAGATTATTGGAAATAAATTACGGTTTTATTGTTATGTGGAATTAAAACATAAAATAGACTAAGGCCTCCATAATGTTTCAGTGGTAAAAGAACTTAACTAATCCACACGAAGTGACGAGAGCATACATACTTCTCATCCGAAGACGACAGAGAAGTAAACTCTTATGTGGTAGAAGGCACGCGTTTCTCTAAATTGATACTGTTCTTGCAGTCAGAAAGCGTTGGCACGCGGATTCTCCCAAATGCGCAGGATCAACGCCACTGGTTGTCCAAATTTCATAAACCCAACTGAACTGAACCTCTCGTAAGTAGTAAGGCAAGATGACGAGGGTGCTAGGACATGCGTCTATCCCTCGTGAGATGGACAGATCAAATAAGGGGTGCAATGGGTCTGGTCTACCAAGCTAATCCTCAGGGGTAACAACACATTTGTGGTTGATCTGAGAAAGAACTTCGATCCTATCTTGGGTTGATTACAAATGTCCATTGGCGGCAGTGACTACTTATCATCAGATGGGCTGCATGCTCGTTTGCTACCACCAAATTAAAAAAAAAAAAACTTTTATGTTTAAGATCTTGGTGCAATATACTTACATATCAACTTTTAAAAATATCTACGAGTACATGTATCAAATTCGGTGTTTAAACGCTCGGAAAATATACAAAATATAAAACAAACATAAAACGACTGTATCCGATCCGGAAAAAATACAATTCTGGCTGTGTTTGGGGTATGAATAATGCAAGATGTCGAGTAATAATAGCGCGATTCATTCATTCGACCGACCGGCTCTCTTTAATACAGGAAAAACATTGCAATCTGATTTAGTGCTTTGAAATTAATTGTTAGAAATTCACTGGAAAATGTTTCGTTTCATTATGTATGTGTCTATAAGAGTAATAGTTCGACGAAATGCATCTGATTATTTTTTATTTTCTTTTGAAATAGTGAATTTTCCTGGCAATAAATAGTTCCTAGTGAATGGAATATTCAGAGAACAGATAATATTGCTATCGGTCTAGCTAAATACTCGTCTTTGGAAACTGGGTCATTCATGATATAAAGCAATAATATAATAACAATATTGTTAACTTTTGTATGGACTGAAATAAATATTTTATTGGTCGTTATAACTAAAAATACAAATCTCTTTATCTTAGTATGTGTACTTACTTTAAATAAAACAAAACACAAATCTTTTAACCTTTCATATTTTTACTTACTAACATTAACTTATATTTCAACACAATACCCAATAAGTATTAAAGTATAAATACCGCCAGTTAACCGGAATTATACCTAATCACGTATTCAAAGGAAGGTTACAGTAAAATAGAAAAAATACGATACCTAACAATCTTTCAACTAAAAAGAAGATTCTATACATATTCATAGACGATATATAATTTGTGTTTCTCAACGATGATGTATAAACCGAGATATGTGGTAACAACTGGGAAGGAAGTTTATGGTAAATTAATTGCCCGTACGTAATTAACCTACTTAGTTATTTCAGTGAATATACTCGTATGTATGTACACCAGCCACGAAACATTTCTAAACTATACGATTTGAAGCAGTGAGCGATGGCTTTGTGGTTACAGTTGCGATACCCGGGTTCGAATATCAAGCGACACTTTAACAAAATTATTTTAAATGACATAACTTGTGCATACACTTATAACCGATATTGTATTGACAAGATTGAATATGTCTTCATTTTATTTGTCATGGACATAGAGATAGCATACGAGTATGCAGTCCAACTGATGGTAAACGGTCACTGGTTGCACATCTACAATCAACCTCAAGCAGGGTTAAATATTGAAGCGGCAATAGCCCAATGGGTAGTATGACGGACTGACGATCGAGAGGTCGTGGGTTCGATCCTCACTCCCCCATTGCACTATTGACGTGAACCCACTCCTTACACAAGCCCTCGAGCTTAGCTGGAGGGGTTAACAATATTACTAGTATGTTTTTTGACATGCCAGTAATTTAAAAAAAAATTCTTCCGGTTGAGTCGCGAATGTGCGACAGGCCTTAAATCGTGGCGCAGTACAAACTCGTTGTGTGTTCTACATTAATACAATACATTTGAATAAGATACCTTAGCATTTTAGCAGTATATTTGATGAACGTTATTTATGTTAATGTTTCTTTTTAAACAAACTATTCAATGGATGTTGATGTATGAGTTCCGCGATGGCTTTCAAGTGGAACCAAAATTGACGCAACGGTACAAGCTAATAGAAGACGACGTATCCACAACAAGAAAAAGCTTGTATATATCGTAACAAAGTGACTCGGGCACGACTCTGCACGATTGAGATGACGGGCAAAATAATGAGACGCATCATTTAGACGGGGCTCAGAGACGAGAAGTTACTTCAAGACATTTCATTTCTAGCTAACAAACGAGAACTTTTTGTTGTAGTGTGTTATTCTTTATTTAAAAGATATGCCTCTGTATGGTTACCGTTATACAAAACCATATCTCTTTCTATCTCACTCACAATTCATCTGCGAGCTATCTCAATCCGTATTCAATAATTTTGTTTCCGTGGAAGACGTTGTGCCCACACACACGAAGCTACATTTCATTCTTGCACAAGTACGACGCACAGTTATACAAACATTTAGTTGTTTTGAGGTGCATAAGGTAATGTTTATGCCTGCCGAGGTCACTTATCATTGTTTGATAAAAGAAAAAAAAATAGTTTACGACCAGATATAGTTATTATATTATTGCCATTTCTGTCGTCGTCGTTCGCTATTATGATCCCAGCCCATGCATTGACGCGCCATGCCAATATGTCTCGTGTCGAGAAATACAGTCTGATTTACGGCTGATATAGCAATAGCATAATTGCTGTTCTATCTGCTAAAACATTTTCATACATAACAAATATAACGCTCTTTATGTAAACTAAATATTTGGTTATGATTACAGCTAACTTTGCTTATAGAAAACAAATGATTTCATTTGGCATTTATTACATATTACTACAAAGCGTAATTTACATTTATTGTCACAGGTGTGAGAAGAAAATGACAAAAATAGAAATTTAAAAGACACTTCACCCGAATATAGCAACATCAAAATTGCCGAATCGAATTTTTATTTACAACGATTCCATTATATTACAAAATATGTAACACGTAATAACAATTAATGCGTTTTGGTGACCTTAATAAACATGAAATAGATATGTTCCACAATTCATACAAAAATAATAATGTAATTAACTAAACAATTTTTAATAACGTTCATACTTCATACCAAAAGCTTAACCGATAGCTATGAACATATTTATTGTAAATAAATTTAATTATTTCAATTGTAAAACTAATTATTTACAGTAACAGTTTCACTAACCAAAATATAGGAGATATTTCTAAAAAACTAAAATATTCTCATTCCTCTTTTCTTTCGAACTACCCTTTCATACCTTTTGTGTATTTGCACATTAAAAGCTAAACAGTTTTCAGGCTATTAACGTGAAAAATTCGTCGATCCACTTTCAAATAAATTCGAAATACCTACATGTTACGTAAAACTCTTTTTACCACAAGATAACGGTTCTGTAAGATATCTTGACAGTCCTCTGTCTGTTATCCATATCAAAAAGTACAATAAACTTCTCTACTAGATACTATAGAGCTGCTTCCAGAAACTTCACTTTTCCATGACACTAAACAATTGTATGTTATTGCAAAAGCCTCAAGACTGTTTAGATTTTTGCGTATCATATGTGCAAGCAATACTTAAGTCGAATACACACTTTTCGCCTGTCTATCACCTAAGAAATTGTGAAACGATATTGGAAGACGAAAGAAATTAACAACAAGATAATATAGATTTTCCCAGAGTTCGATCGAAACTTTGAGAATAACGTTACTTAAATACATCCCCATTGCACGCGTACAAAACTTGCTTTTAATATTTACAATACTCCTAGTTATACCTATAGTAGCGTTGTTTCAAGACCCTTAACTAAAGATTTTTATTAGGACCACGATTTTAGTCTGCAGGTAATAATGTAAATACAGCTTTATAATTCCGGTGCATTCATAAAGTTACCACTTTTTATGTGTATTATTTGAAGTGAGAACTGATAATATTTTGTGTATATTTTAAAATCATGCTCAGTTAATTTAATTTTTTTATTTTCTTGAAAACATTTTTTGTAGTTCTATTTACTTAGTCATTCAAATGGTATACATTATTGTGCTTATATTTTATATACGTTATAAGACACATTAAATAACATCGATATTTCTATTGTTGAATCAAATAGATTAAAATTATAGATACGTCCCACAAAACATCAAATTGGTTTTCATAAAAATATGGCGCAACCCTCATCGGTGTTGTATGTTTATCATAGATAAAGTATAGAAGAAAATCAGATTTTTTAAAACATATTATATGAAAATTATAACATACATTAAATGAAAAATGCAAAAGTTGCCTCGTTACTTAAAATATAATAATTTTCTTGCTATTGAAACGCTTCAGACACAATAATTGTTTACCTTCGTTGTTTTGTTTCTATTTTCAATTCACATAATAAAAAGAAAATATTTGTTTTTCTGTTGAATACTCTTTAGTTGTATCTATTACTTGGATTTTTGGGAGCATCTATTATTTTAATCTATATACGGGAGTACAATTAAAAGTTTAAGTGACGAAATACATAACTTCCTATATTCGTACATATCGTTACGATCTGTACAATTATTAGTCGTACGAGTATGCGTGTATTAATGTGCCATTTAAATATAAATATACGGCATATACCATATGCGGATATACGAAATAACGCATACACTTAAACTTAAATATTGTTATGATATTAAACAAATGTTTATTGATATAGGTACATGTCTTAACACTTAAAACTATATTATTTTAAGATAACCTACACTGTTATTCTGTCTCGTATTATTTCCAATTCCATAACGTGTTCTGCAGTATATTTTTCAAATGTACAATAAATTTTGGCATTATTATTTAATTATTATTGTTGCCACTTGAAATAGTTTAATTAATAAATAAATACTGAACTAATCATTATATGCAACTAAAATGTATGCAAGTTTTTAGGTAGTTATGTGATTACGTTAGATTTTAAGTTAATAAGTAGACTAAAATATTGCAGATATATCTGAGTAATGCATTTACTGGTTATAACTACAGCAGATTTCTTGTAAAATCTTCGTAAAAGTTTATATAATTCCAAGTACTTCCTGTTCTGTGTATATGTAGTAGTAAGTAAATTAAATCTTGCACTCTAATTGACTATAGGAATCAGTATAAGTTTCAATAGTCTTTAACCGCTTCTCATTCAATATTATATTACGTTCGTAATTGTTAAATTGTAACAAAAATGTATTAATCGATTGTTATGAATGTTAAAATTAATTGCACTCTTTAATTATGTAGAGATTCATGTTATTTATAATAAGATGAGATTGGATAATACTAAATTTTTGCAAGTTTTTAAGGAACTGAAAAACTTATAAAGTTTATAACAAGCGTAAATATTATGACGCTAAATATACATATACGTGTCTATAAATAATTCATATAAATAAATATCTTGAGTGTCGATGTTCAACGAGTTAGCTTATGTTTTAATGGTACTTTGAGTTTCACTCAATGTATTTTTATTATATAGGGGTTTATTCAACAATTTCACATAAATGATCACTAACTAAAAGTAACTTTAGTCCGATGGTTATATTCGAACTATGTTGGTTGCCTGGAGTAGTACGATCGGTAATTGTTAACACCGTTTAGGTTTAGATTTCTAGTCTATATCTAGGAGACAATTCAAATCGACAAGGCATAGAAACCGCGCCTATTCCATTTACACTTTACTGTAATGTAAATATTCATATCATGTATTAATTAAGTAGCAACTAAACCAAATAAAGAGACTGATTGAATACAACGGACTTTCTCATTCTATCTAACAATGATTATTCTTTATAAAAATTAAAAATACGATATTTGCTTTTAAATGTTTTCTTGTTTCCTTCTGTTTCGAGTAAGAGCATAAAAAATTAAGACATACATAATGACTATTCTTTATAAAAATCTGATTTCGTAAATAAAAGTCATAGCTTCGTCTCTCTCAGAAAGTAATCATTTCGCGCACCTGTCGCAACGCGGTTAGCAGCAACAAAATTAAAATGTTCCTTCCCTAATAAATCGCTTATAAACTTTCAGTGCCGTACCTTCGAGTATCAACATTCCCTTACTGCTATCTATACTGCAGGTACAAATTTTCAAGAATATACATATTTTATAAATAAAAGGAGAATGTATATACAATCGTGAGCTACGTCCTATACGCAGCAGTGTACAAATATTTATGTGCTAAACCTATGTTTTGGCAATTGACATCCTATATTGATCTCTGTAACTGCGATAATCCAGTGGTATACATTTTTTTCCGTTCTGAGGGATCCGGGCTTAAAAACATAATTTATAATTTTCCAATTCAAATAAAAAAAATCAATTCAAAATTCAGTTTTCCGAACAAATACTTATTGAACAACCAACATATTATGTGTATATAAGAGTTTGATATTATTTTTGAAACACTTTTAACCGGTCTTTATTAGCTCATTATAGCATATATATATATAAGTGTCACCTGCTCCCAATAATAGATTCAAAGGTCGATGATAATTTTAGAATCAGCGGACTAAGGTAGGTAGGTCGAAAAATTTTCTTGAATCGAATGATCATGTTTATATTCGATGCGTACATATATTTGCAGACTACGTTACTTTTGCTTTTATTGAAATAAATTATTTATTTATTTTATTATTTGGAATTTGTTGTTTTCAGTTTTAGAAAATTATTCAGACTACCGTAGTCCGCTAACTCTAGAGTTGATAATATATTCACTGGACAATAGAACGCCGTTTACATTTTGTATACACTAAAGTTATTTTCTACGCTGGCTCTTCATTAGTGATCTTACTCTCTTTAAATTAGTTATAGTGACCTCGTCGTTCGGTTTCAACTGCAACGCCCTTCGATATGACGTGGCGGCTGCTAAATACTTGCCATTTAGGTGTAGAATCGCCCCCAAGTTTGAATGCAGTTCTGGGTCCTGCAAAACAGATTTTTTGATAATTTCGTGATTCAAGTTTTGTCTTGAAATTTTTTTGAC
>DWGW01001036.1:0-12299 GCA_018247775.1 Udranomia orcinus
GAGCTTGCGTGCACCACCTTAGATCTCATCGTTGCTTTCCATCAGGCAAGATTGAGGTCAAACGCACTCAAATTTTTATAAAAAAAAGGGGGTAAAAACGCAGCTGTGGTTGCACCTAAGAAAGTTTTTCGATGCTTTCGTCTGGCGTTGATTACGGGTGTCCATGGGCGGCAGGGACCAATTACCATGAGGTGGACTACATACTACTCGTACCTTCCTCCTCCTTCCTAGTCAGCGTTGCGACCCTCTTAGAACTTGGGACCCACGTTTTGAGGAACATTGTTGTAGATGTATCATTATTGACAAAATGTTGTACTACTATTCTGTGCTTCTGTATTTCTGTACTGGTCGCACGTATTATTCAACTGTGAGCATTTCGCGATATTTCACATAAAGAAAATATACCTACCTAGTTAAGCGCTAGGCCTATAGCTGATGATATTTTCAACAGATCTCTTTATTGTTTTCAGAAACGACCGCCAGATAACTCGTTTTACGTGAAAACGTGCAACAAAAATCCTAAGAAAACGAAATGGTGGTATCACGGTAAGTTCACATTCACATTCATTCAATATATTTACCGACGTTTAAGGAAATACAAAAATCTATATTTATAATCAAGTATGACCTCGGTCGTGTATATCCTTGTCATCTTATTGATAAGTTGCTTATTTATATGTCGTATCTTAATCCTCAATTTCCAAGCTATTTTTACATTTCGCACCTTTAGGACGAAAAAATTGATTTTTCAGTTACGATCGTAAAAAGACTTTATACGATCATATTTATAGTTCCGTAATAAATTATTTGTTCCGATAAGCTTTGTCCTGTTCCAGCCTAAATGTGTCGTTTAGGCTGGAACAGGACAAAGCTGGCTGTCGTTTTCGTCCCGAAGGTGCGATATAGTATTTTAGCAAGGAATAAGTTAATTTTTAATCCGCATATGCAGACCAAGTCTTTTTTCTCTAAAGTCTAGTAACAGATAATAAAACTAGCCAAGTTTGTTTTGCTGATGATGAACCAAACGAAATCGATTAAACTTTGAAAATGCTCAACATATTCGACGAATTAATGAATATATTCGCTTTTAAATATATTCTTGTTGTTTATAACAATTATAACATTAAGATAGCGAACGAGTATACTCGTACAGTCCAACTCACAGTTTGTAATTAACCCAAGACAGGGTGGAAGTTCCTTAAGTCGATCACAGATGTGTTGCTACCCCTAAGGACTAAGTTGGAACGCCTCAATTAAGTGTAATTAGGTGTCTCCCTAACCAGAATACCACCCACCACCACCTTTCGAACCAGGAACTTGACATAGGCATGTTTAAACGTAAGTGCTAATAAATGAGAATTAACATATCTGTATACTATTCACATAGTTAGCATAACCTATCCATTTATCAAAATTTAAGATACAGCTATCAAAAACGTAATAGGGGGCGATAGTGTGGCGATGTATAACAGTTGATTTATCGATTCCAGATGACTCAGTGTAGTGACACATCGCGGCTATATCGAGCAGGGACGATACAATCTCTACTTGTGATAAGTGTTATCGATGCAGTTTTAACATATAATGTTATGTATGTATATATACGAGTGTTGGGAGCGTGTGTGCGGCCGGCCTTATCAGTGCTAAATAGATCTTAGTGTGTGTGAAGCGTTCCGTTACGCTGCGGCTACGGTGTGATGTTGCCGTCTACCGTTCTGGCTTCGTCGGTGTTGCCAGCGCGAGGGTTCCATTCTGTCTCCGGCTACGGTGTTGCCGTCTACCCTTCTGCCTTGGACGGTGTTGCCAGCTAGAAGTCTCCGGTGTTGCCGTCTAGCGTTCAGTTTCCGGCGTCGCAAGCGTGAGTTCGAAGTTTGAAAATAAATGAGATTATCGGTGTTCATATAAGCGTGTCCTAATTACTGGCTCTGTATGTTCGATTAGCGTTGGAATTAGCTTTG
The DNA here is from genome assembly GCA_018247775.1 of Udranomia orcinus. NCBI lineage: Eukaryota > Metazoa > Arthropoda > Insecta > Lepidoptera > Hesperiidae > Udranomia > Udranomia orcinus. The sequence goes on from DWGW01001036.1 coordinate 1,959, forward strand.
TTCGTGCGTGTGGATTTCGAATTGGCAGTCAGTTTAACCTGCTTCAAAGTATCAAATTGTCCTGTATTTACTGATCGATCTTCCACTGGTGTACTATTATTATGTGTGCGAGGTGACAGTGATGCGAATGTAGCTTATATAATATAATTGTAGCGTAATCTTAGCATCATTGTAAATAGGAATGCTCAACTTTTTTTTTTTTTGCCACAATAGAAAATAATACGTAACTCGACCTCTTGTGTACAGTGCCTGTAAATAGGATATTATTATATTTTGTTCATATTAGGTTATTCTGTATAATTTTTAAGTTTTGAATTTGGAAAAATAATTGAATAAATTTCATGGCGATCTTAGATTTAAATGTCAATGGAGTTTGTATTTTACTCGTGTAGCTCTCATTTTAAATCTTAATCTACGTGCATTGTTGATGTTTCATGGAATTTCTCTGGAGAAAAACGTATATGTAATAACACATTTCTATGACTTAATAATGTTTTTTTTCTCTGTGGGCATCTTCACACAGTCTACGAGCGTAAAACAAACAGAATTGTCGCCATCTTGGAATATGATCATTTCAAGTTACATATATTAAAGTTATATATCTGTTGTTTAAGTAGCAAAATATCAAGTTTTCAAAATAATCTCAACCGATTGAAAAATTTGGTGTTTTTATTGCGACTACAAGAAAAAATATTCTATACAGAAAAAATAATATATCTTTACATTTATAAACAGTGATTTAAAGTGATTAATTGAAAAGTTGTTTACGTGTAAATAGTGATATAATATTCAAGTATTGGATACTCGCAAATTGCAAAAAAAACTTACCTTGACTTTGTACATTTTGCCAAATGCTGTCACAAAATTGTTTGAGATCACATTAAAACATACGAATGGTTCATTTACCATTATGTCAATAAACTTTTACTTAATTTAACATTTTCAAAATTACTTTTCAATAACAAATAAGTATGCGTGTATTTTTTATCTTTTGAACAAGCTAAAACCGTTCTTTTACAAAATAATGTTGTATAGTGCCGCACTTAAGGATTTGTCGCATATAATAATTTAAATGTAGCTTTGTCGCGTATAATACTATAATTTAAATGTATACTAGGGTGGGAAAGAAAATAGCTCATTTGAAATCAAACAACAACACAGAATTATATAGGACAGTGCTTTACCACTTTGTTCAAAAGAATGTTCGTATTGCGTTTTCTAATTGTAGGTTTATGGGTAAAAGATATGACCTAACCTAACTTTAGTGTTGATATAAATTACTTATCATATTTCCACAGCATATTCAATTGTTCAATAACGCTTAACTTAACTTTCCGGGTAGCCCGATTAGTTTTGGTCCTTCGAGTTCTATGATCAGCTTATTCGGTCGCGAAAGTAAAGTCTGACAAACATGAATACACATGAGTGAAACTGTTCACATAATTAAAAAATAAATTTTCGTTGTTGTAACTGTGTATGCGTGAATGCTTCTGTAGTTAGTATTCAAGACGAATGTCTCTCTCTCAAGCTCTCCCCCTGCCAGCTAAGCTCGGCGACTTGTGTTTCACCGTACACTCAGTGTATACACCAAACGTCTTCGTATGATCGCTAGTGTCTCTTTTAAACTACGACACCATACACCATACACTCAGTGTATACACAGAGTGTCGTTGTATGAATGCGAGTGTCTCTTTTAAACTACGACACTATACACCATACACTCAGTGTATACACAGAGTGTCGTTGTATGAATGCGAGTGTCTCTTTTAAACTACGTATTTGATTTGTTATTTGATCAGAAAATTACGTAGTCGAGTGATAATTTTATTGAGAGAATACGATTTACATACGAATTAGCGACTATGTGATGTAACACCGAATACCTTAGTATACAAAAAATGCGATGTTTCTTTAAATTCTACTTTATTGTGAAGTGACGTCGAGATGCCAAAACAATAAAGTTGAAAGATCAGTCTTTGAATTTTGGATTGATTAAACGTGATTATTGACGTCAGTAAATTTGAAATGTATCAATTTATATGTCTTTTAAAGTAGGTATAATTTTATGCCACTTTTAGTAATTTTGTTCAACGTAAGTTCTTTTTTGTTGTTGTTGTTGAATCCTTACCGTTTCGCTCTTTCAACTTTTGAGTTTATTATTATGTATTCGAATATCTTAGGATCTTCGCACATCGATCTCTAGGCTACAATTCCTTCACGCGTACACAGTATCAATATTTAGGCAATATCTCTGATTTTGAAATAATTAGTAGTAGCGTGCGTCTTGAATGAAACACTGCTAAAATTATGTTACTCTATTGTGTGCTAAATTGAATAAACGATTCTGCAAGCTAATTCTAAAGCTGCATTTTGGTTTTGCGGACGTTTCGCCGCTTTACTTAACGAGAGATTCAAATTATGCTATGTTAGTTTTTAGGTACGTTCTATAGAGTTTTATGTATGATCGATTCGAAATATTTTCTGGATTCGATGGAGAATTAACTAGAAAATGGTATCTTGTGAATGAATTTCGTTGTGTTTTGTTTCGATATATCCTTTTTTTATTTCTCCACATATATATATATATATATACCTATTTACGTCTGTTACGATTGTAGATAATTTTATTATATAGTACCTATATTTTTTTGTCTTTTTCAATATACTTTTTTGTCATCTTGCTTTTCTCTTCGGACTTTGGAGGAATGTGATAATATTGTGTATTTCCAATCCCGAAGTATAGACATTGAGGAGTGAGATCTTTTATGGTTAACAAGTTTAAATAATGTGCTGTGCTGCTGCTATGTATATATCTACTATGTACAGAATATTAGAGGTTCCGAAACCTACCGGTATAGCGCCAGTGTACCAAATGTCACGAGTGATTTTAATCTGTCATATTTTTTTCTACACTAGCGCTATCGTATTTCTATTGTGGTTAGTTTTTGAATCTTTTGTTTTCAGCATTTAGCTATGCTTTTTAACAGACTTCTAAAAAATAAAAAAAAAAATACGTGTCAAATTAATAACCACGTCGGTTATTAATTTGACACGTATTTTTTTTTAAATGTATGTTACTTTAAAACTTTGTAATTTATGGCCCGATTTAGATTTTTTTTTAACTTATAAGAAATCTCTGCCTCATCTCTTTAGTCTATGCTCCCAATCTTAAGAAGCAAGACGCCATTTTCGGATATCTTGAGGAGTGAGTCATAGCCAAAATATTATGTTTCATAAAATCATTGTGATAGCGAAGTACCTTTTTGGAGAATTATATATTATAAAATTGATTTTTATTTTTTCTTTGTCGAACCGTTAAAATAACGATTGCATAGTGAACGGAAACTTTATAAGTTATTATCTATTAGATTCTGTGTAGACTACTTAGCAGTTTATTAATGTTTGGTTTTTGGTACAAGTTTGCTGAAGACTAATTTAGGTTAATAGTGATAAACAAGTTCGCTAAACGATTTGTATCTTGCTAAAATCTAAAAGTGTATATGTAGATGTATGATTTTAGGTAGAAATATTATAATTAAACAGTTGGCTACATCTATTGTGTTTTTATTATTATGCGTAGTAAAGATCTTAGGCACTGTGAGCCGCTCAAAATTGCTAATGAGCATGAGTTGTGTGGCCATTATTTTTTTTCAAAACGCCTTAAGTTAAATAAACTGAATGTTAATGAAGTATGAATAAAATATAGCCATGATTTGGTTTCAAAAGTATTATCTATAAATGTTCGAAACATTTTTTTTAAATTGGTTTTAGAAATTGATATGTAATTGTTGTAAATGTATGTTTTAATTAAAAATCGACATTATTTACTCGTCTTACAGTTGAGCTGAGCGGCTCAGAGTATATTTCGATCTCTGTGCATAGCTTTAGCGGTCTGGGATGGATTGTCAATTATAAACATATTTAAATAGTTAATGTAATTAATAACTTTTCAATACAATGAAATATTTTGTAATTGTTTACAAGATGGTTAAACAAGAGAGTATTATGTAGGCACTCGTACAGGACGGTTAAAACAAGAACAATTTATAGAAACTACGCGATTACGTGCTATATATGCAAGTTAATTTTCACCCATCCGTAATGAAATTGTAAATTTTTAAAGGAAAACACTTAAGATGAAGCTGTCAAAGTGACTGATCCCGTGACAAATAGAAATCAAGTTTTTTTTTATAGAATGCTTTCAGCATTAGTATTAGTACCCTAAACACGACCTTTACGATTCAATTAATGCTAGAAAAATGATTAAAAAAAAATTAAAATTTAATAGTTATTCATCGTTCGACATAGTACCTAATTGTCTGCTTCAAATGTATATAAAAAATCTAGTTTTTAAAATTTTTTCTTGGTTAGCCAGAGTTGCATGGGATAGGCCAGTCTTGTTCTATATGCGTCAAATGAAAAAAAAAAACTATTTTTTTTCTTTGACGCAGTTGTGTGGCATAACGCCACTTTGGCCTTCACTGCTTTAAGACATCGTCTCTTCAATGTCACATAAATCGCCTTCCGGCCGCTTCTATGATTTGTATATCTATGTATGCCGTCGGCCATCATAAATATTCTTATTTTATTTGAGATTTTTTTTAATTTACAAAATAATGTAAAATATGAATTAATTTTTGTTCATATCCATAGAGAGAAAAGTTTCAACCTAATGATTAAATAAGTACAATGAACAGTAACTACCTATATCTGTTTAAATCCAAATATATGAATATGAACAAAATTCTTTTTTCCATTCTAAAATAATGTGCTGTTAAGCTATACAATCTTGTTATAATTTCTGCTATACTAAAACCAAAGTAATAAAAATATATTGGAAACTTCCTTGTCATGTAGCCATTACTGTATCTAACAGCATCTTCAATGCGAACCATCTATAAAATTAACAAAATATCATACATTATGTATTTATCACAAAAAAATAATAGTTATATCACATCATTACTAATAACTGTTCCTCACTATAAAATTAATATAAGACTATTATAGATTAGGATAGATATGTCATCGGTTTTCTAAAATTGTATGTAATGTGTAAGCAACTATGACATCTATGTATATAATATAAACATCTATAGGCCTCGCGATTAACTGAGTAGGGATCTGAGGATATCGCAAAAAGTAATTCAGGCGTAACTAGACGTTTCTTTTACGTCATAAGTCACCTCTCCCGCCAACTGCTTCCAACCGCACGAACCTACTCAGTTAGATGCGACGCCTATAATTATAATAATTCCTAATTACATGCCGGTCCGTTTAGTACTACGTTACGTGAAACCTATAATAAATTCCATCCCAGAAGAATTCGGACAAACTTACACAAGAAAGTTATAACGTGTAATTGCAATATAAATATAATCTTGCAAATATTCTTGGTGTTAGTTCCCATTTCTGCCAACGGCGCTTTAATCACCCGAAGATTTGAAAACAATCTAATAAATGTATGTCAGCGAATAATTTTATGTTCGAATATTCATTTTCATTTTGGCAACGAATATTCTGGTCATGATATTTATAAAGCTGTTTGTAAAATAAAACTTCACTAGAGTACTTTCAACGTATGATACGCAATGTTCATGCAAATGCGAGGGACTTTTTTTTTTCGACGGTATATTTCAATTAAGCGTTTTTCTCTTACTTTGCAGGCTACTAAACGATTTATCGCCAATTAATATGTGTTTGTTCGAATACGGAATATTTAATAGTGTTGGTTCATATAATATGTTTAGGTATCAATAACATTAATATTATATCGCATTAACCTTAATTTTTAAATTGTCTGTTATCGATTGTAGTAAGTTGTCTATGGAAGTATCCGTGTGTTATCCCTGTACAAAAATGGCTCCCGAATCGAAAAACATTCCTATTTTGGTGAACTATTGATTTGTTTGCGCTCATTCTATATTGGTTACGATTGAAATGGACGTGCGTTCAAAATCAAGTGCAGTACAGTGTTGCGGACTGTTATTGTGTATTAAACTGGTCCCGCTTTATTTATTGAAAAAATATAGTTAAATATGTGTTGTTGTTTCCTTTTCTTGTGTACAATGATCATTCTGCTGTGTAGTTTCTTCAACATAAATCGTGGCCATCGTATAATGGAATTAATATACTAGCAGTATAATTTATTCTAAAGTTTGTGAGGATGTTTGTCTCTTTCAAAATTCGCAAAATACTACTAAATAGATTTAGACGAAACTTTACAGCAATATAACTTACTCATAAGAATAACACAGATTATAATTTGTGTAAATTGAGCAAAATATAACAATAAGTAGAAAAAAACCTCCATTCTACGTAATAATAATGCGGACATTAGCTAGTATTTAATAAATGTCATGATGTCTGAATATTTTGTCTATATAATATTTAATGTTTTGTTTATTTTTCCCAAAAAAAGAACAAAACTGGAAACGGGAATAGCGATGGTCTTTGAATATATGAAATAAAACGCAAAAAAAAACTAAAAATTAACTTTTATATTATCTATATTACAACAATTCGTGGTATTCTTGATTAAACTTAGTTAAACTTATGTTCAATAACTATGATATATTTACAGTATTTAAAAATACATAAATACGTAGTGGAAAGTATGAGATAATGGATCAACGAATAGATTGGAATCCCTTTTTATAAGCTTAGATTTAAAAATATATAGTTTACAACAAACATATATTTCTGTAAAAATGGGTATCATATACAGCAGGTATAAATATATTACGAAAACAATATATTAATTAATTAAATATCTCCTTACCAAATCCATAGAGATGGGTTTGGCTGTGGTGCCCCTTTGGTATACCTTTACATTTTCTGTGTCGCTTTAAATTAAAATGAGGATCTCATAAGATACCTATAATATGATTAATATCTAATGTCACACATCAAATATTTTACAAATAAAAAACGTATTCGAAGGTATTTCAAGTTACCATTTGAATTAATCTTTGATGCTAGTAGTTTGAAATACTGCATTTTGTAGTACAGCTTTGATAATTACGCATTTTATACTTTTTCTTCGTTTGTTTTAATGAACTAATACAAAAACGAAATAAATTTCGACTTCACATGTTTCTTCACTTTCTTGACTCTTTATGTCCCTTTGGACATAAGTCAAAGTAAGCCAACATGTTATAAGACATTACAATGGTGATACTGAGATTTTCCGATTTTACATGATATACCTAAATGCATATCTATAGTTTCAATGAATTTTGCAAGGATGCTACAAATATATGCAATACTACATAATTATATAGTTTGTGTATATGTGTGTAGCTGCAATAGACGAGATGCATACTAATGCCACATTATAAAGATTCCATCAATGTAAAACATAAAGCAAATTCTTATAACAAACATATACATTTTAATATATTAATTAACGTTTTATACAAATTATATTATGACGTACCTACGCTATAAAATAAATAATGACAAAAATCACAGCCTTATTCTAAATTGATTTACAGTTAGCTTTTATAAAAGTCCTTATGGAGAGGGTTATTATAATATTCGATTTCTTCATGGTGAAACAATGGACATAGGTATTTACATTAAGTAGTCACTACCGTCCATGGACATCTGTAACCAACTTCAAAATAGACAGTACTATTCTTATTAAAAGCTGTTCCTAAGTACTAAGTTGCATGTAGATGCCTTATGCCAACCTGATGGACATACATAATTGACTCTTAATCTTAAGGCTTATCTGGGAAGCCTCATCTGGCTTATAACATTTATTGACCCATACAGATACATGTAATAAAGCCGTGTTCATGCTCCAAAGCTCGGATCAAATAAGCCATATGTTGACTAATCATACATCTTTTCTCTGGAGATCTGATATGGCCTTTATGGCTGTCTACCAACCAATAGCAAATATTGTTATGAGGTATTCTCTCCGGTCCTTGACTTTTAACAAACCCATGAAGTCTGGTCAAGACCTAGAACCACTTCCTACATTCGTCACTACTTACAGATTACATCTTAAACCTCTTATGTTTCCGGTTTGATCAACTTGTCTAAATAGTGTGCATGATCGAACCGAGAGACTAGGATACCATCCGTCAACTTGGGACCAGCGCTGGTCGAGTACTCCACTTTATGTCCCTTCAGAGTAGATAGTTTACCGTTAACTGATTTAATGATAGCATCTCCAGCGCAAATATCCCATTTCTTGATAACACTCGCGTGTAGGTACATGTCGTATGTGCCATTAATCACTTCCATCACTTTGTAGCCAGCGCCCCCTGCCGGCGTGATAGGTATGTCAGCGCCAAATGCTTTTGTTGCTAGCTCTTTCACTTTGCCCGAGTGCGAACGGGACACGACTATTCGTGGATGTTCTCTGTGCTCATCTTTCTGGAAATTTGATAACATTTTTTTATGAAAACACGAAAATTAACGTTAAATTTACGTCTTCATTGTTAGCCATCCCATTTGCCATTGCCAGATGCCAAAAATAGGTATAAAATTGTTTAAATGTAATACTCTTATAATCTTAGTATAAATGAAAATTTTGCATTTGTATTCCACTAAATAAGTGAGATTTAATGTTCCTCAACACTTGTTAGCCCTCTAAAGTTGAATATTGAAGAATAGAAAAAATATTAACTTACATGTTGTGGCCGTGGCATATTGCTAGAGTAGGCCTTGGTATACCAAGCCCAGTAGGTGGTAGGTTGTGTTGTGAAGGGGAAGTGGATAACGCCTATAATCGGCACACCACGTACTGCCACACACACCATTGTCGTCACATATTGGAATAGGCCCTCTGAAAAGTAGATTTTGCAATATCAAGCTTGTGTATTGTGTGATAATCTACTAAGGTCTTAATGTGGTCAAGATTCTATTCTGATTGGGCTCTAACTACTGGTGTGTTATGACTCACGGTCAATACACACCAGTAGTTGTGAAAAAAGACTGACTGGCGGAGAAAACGACCCGCAAGTGTCTTATCGACTCTGTGTTAACAAAGACTAAATCTGTGGTGTATATCAAAACTAAATTGCTTTTAAAATGAATATTTATTGTTTCTCCTGCATAATGAACTAATTTCAATTGATGCTGAATTAACATAGGTCTAAGTTCGAATCGCCAAGGGGTTAATAAAACAAAGAGTTATATTGCATAAAAGATAAAGGTGAATATCAACAAGGTTTGTTTGTAAGTATTAAATAATCGTATTGTAGCAGTGACCTTCGCTTGAACAATAAAACTTGTTAAATATATTTATTTCATTTGAACCCATATAATATAAAATAATCGACCTTGTGTTTAATCAGGTTTAAATTTACTAACACATTGTTATAATTGAAAACTATTCTACACAATGCAAATATTGGATTGTGTTGGAGTATCAAAATCTGTGTTTGTACAAATTATTATTATTATATTTCTTTGAACCACGTGTAATTTGTAATTTACTCAATCATGAATACTTGAACCAACTATAAAAAAAAACATTGATTAAATATGCATTTTAAATATTACCCTCAAATCTATTGCTTCTTACCTTAAAAATATGTTTATAAACAGTGTTTAAAAAGTGACACAGAGTCGCAGGAAAATATGTTCAGAAGGTGATGTTACCATAGTGACAACTAGTGCTGTTATAGCAAAACATAGAATATAAACTATCTTGAATTCTGTTCTATTACATACTGCAAATATCTTATTTTGCTTAGCAACTGCTGAAAGATTGTGAACACAAGACTCTATATATTGGAGCAGACCTATTGACATGTTAATTCATATTTTCTTTCACCCTCCACAAATTTTTTTTTTACTTACCAGTATATTCCTGAGTGGCATCTAATGGATCTATCCATATTGTGACATACTTTCCCGGCACATACTCGTCGTTCAGTTGGTCGGCAATTTGGATTTCGTCTGACAACCCTGATGTCAGGTCAATCGGGTTCTGACTGGCGCATTTGGTGTCCGACATTTCTTCCGACTCCACGGTCACTGTCGGGAACGTGTTTAGCAGGCTGTGGTACATGACGCAGTGGGACGCGTGGTCCGCGTCTGTTACCGGGTCGTTCGCGCCCTCCAACGTCTGCCCTTTACTCTTAACGTTCAAATCGTGGCTCTTGCCCTCCCATACTTTCTTCCCGCCCATCTCAGCCGCATATATACTCGCTTGTAACAGATGTTTCAAGTTCACAACATCGCTCTTGGAGGTCGGGTCGCCTGAACCGCTGGACTGCCAGTAAATAATGAGGAATAATATAAAAGCTAGTGTGAAACAAGCGAACTTGTTCAGGCGCAGCGTGCCACCGAAATTCATTGCAGTTTATACAATTCGTGGTT
>DWGW01001037.1:0-12296 GCA_018247775.1 Udranomia orcinus
CTCGCCGCGCCGCGAGCCGCCGCAGCCGCCCGACCGACCGCCCGACCGCCCGACCGACGCCCCGCCGCGGCAAGACCACGGCGAGCGCGTCGCCATCACCATCAAACCCGAGCGGACGAACACGGTCGACGACGCGAGCGACGGCGCCCCGGACCCGGCACGCGAGCACGCGCGGCAAAACGATACCACCGCAGTGGCCAAGCCCGTCCGCACTCCCTCCGCGGAGGAGCGGCCGGACGACCAATGCTATGTCCGGAACTCGTCGTTCCTCAGTCGCGACATCGAGGCGCAGAAGGCGAAGGTCGAGGTAGGCGCGAAGGTGAAGTCGCCGCCCGTTAAGGATATTACTCCGCCGAAGAGGGACGTTTCGCTGCCGAAGAAGGCAGCACCTAACGCGGGGACCGCGTCGCCGCCCAAGAATGAAGTGTCTTCACCCAAAAAGCAAGCGTCGATGCCACCGAAAAAGGAGGTAGTGCTGTCACCGCCCAAGAAGGAGGTAGTGCTGTCACCGCCCAAGAAGGAGGTGGTACTGTCACCACCTAAGAAGGATGTCACGTCACCTCCTAAAATAAATTCTCCGCCCGTTAACGAAGTCTTGTCTCCGCCGCCTAAAAAGGATACCCCTGTTATGCCGTTCAAAAAGGAAATTATGTCGCCTCCTCCAAACAAGGAAGTAACTTCGCCTCCAGTTTCTGCATTTAAATTAAATAGAACTGACTCGAAAACAGATGAGAATATTTTCTTTTCGAAAAATAAAAAGGATTCTGTAGTAACTAAGGAAGCTCCGATTAAGATTGAAAAATTATCTCTTGTATCAGATGCCAATGATATTAATAAATTGAAAAATTGTAACAATGAAAATGATAGCTTGTCAAAGAACGACGTTGCTGGGAATACGTCAGACAATATTGTTAAAAATGAGGAGTCAAATGGTGTAGGTGATAAGATTAAAAAATTCGAAAAGGCCGCTGAGGACGCTAGCGCTAATGCGGGTCGACTCTCGCGTCCTGGGTCAGTCAGAGGGCGATCCCGCACGGAAAGATTAGGATCTGACAGTAAAGAAGATCTTCCACCACCTGCTACTCCATTCAAGGATAATATACACTTCGAGTTGGGCAATGTGTCCGAGAAGAGTGCTTCATTAGAGTCGCAACATGTAAATTTTACGGGCCAGCTAGAAAGGCAGCAAAGTCTCACTAGAAACTCGGGAAATTTAGCATCCTTGAGATGGCAAAGGAGCGAGAGCAGTTCTGTAGAGGAGAAGGTTATTCAAAAGCCGGAGCCACAAAAAATAATAAAGCCGGAATTTAAGACGATTTCGTCACCCGTCGAGGTCACGATACGGTCCCCGAGCCTCGGAGCGAAGATCGCCGATCAGTTCCCGTCTCACGGCACCGCGTTCCGCAACGTCGCGTCCCCCGATCCCGCCCGCACTAACGTTCACAAAGCCAACGACGATGTAAATACTCAGAATAATTTTAAGACTTGTAAATTTAAAAATAAGGAGAAGTACTCCGTGAGCAAGGGGTCGAGCTACTTCACGAGGGGTTCCGAGGAGATTTGGCTGGTCAAAAAGAAGGATATAGAGGAGATCGAGGAAAGAGTTTTGGATTCGTTCCGTCGCGCCGGTGGTAACGTGTGCATGCGGAGCGAGTCGATGCGTCCGTCCTCCGACAGTGGTCAAAGCGCGTCGTTCACGCACGCCACGATGGGGCGCAACAAACGCCAGATGTACGCGAGAAGCGAGTCGCTCGATCCGCAGTGGGCCGGCTCGCGCGCTCAAACGTTAAAACGGCAGTCGTCAGTGGCGTGCACTTGTGGTCACGATAAAAAGACGCGAGCCAAGAGCGCCGGAGCGGAGACCACTGCGCGTCCACGTTCCAGATCTCACGGAGACGAGAATAATCAAGGCCACGTCCTAGACAAGTATGAAACACTAGTATAGTATATTGGCCCTTCTACCGCCCTATTCCATGCATGTCGAATTGTGATAGTTTGTATTAGGTAAAAATGTTTACGCGCCTGTACGCGTAACATGTTGGGATGCGAGAATGAGTGCGCGTAAAATTTATGCATTGTATCGTATTACTTATTATCTAAATATAATATTCCTGTAGGCACATATTGGAGTGTCGCGTAGTGTTTGTATGTATCCTATGATATATGTTTATAACGTAATCAACATTAAAGGTGATTACGGGTAAGAATCCTTGTTTTTACTAAACCAAAAAGTAAGATGAAGATAAATCCATGATAGATACAAGGAATGGTTAGTTTTATCAATGTTAATCTGTATTCATGAATATGTATCAAAGTTTGCAAGTGTAGTATTTTTTACATGATAATATGTATGTTCTGTTATAAGAAAAATTTGAACTCTACTTATAGGGAGTCAATTATGATAAATTATGTGTAATATTTACCCAATCCTTACCAATAATAATCCCACCCAAGCACAATGTTTTTCAATGGTGCTTTGCTTGTTAAATAACTTAAAATAACATCTTATTACTTGTAAAATCTCGTTTATTAGCGGTTGTGAAGTAATGTTTGAGATTTTATTATATCTTTAATTTACTTTATGTAATGCTTTAATATGATAACAGATCGGATGATAAAAATATGTTGCTCTATTATAATGTTACTAGTCTATGTGAATTTGAAAATTTATGTAGGTGTGTTACTTCTGTTTATTTTTTGCCGTAAAAGTATTTTTTGGTGATGTCATGTGATGTGTGATCAATATTCTTAATTAAGATCATTGCGTGTTATAATATTATGGCGACTTTGTACTCTTGTACCTATACAATAGCGCAGTTTTGTAATTTCATACGATATTGTGACCTGTATAATTAGTGCCAATTGTCTCATATATTTGTGTTTATTGGTTTAATCGATAGCTTCCATTTTATAAATGTATCTGTATAGTAACGAAAACTAGGAATATTACATTTTTCATACTAGAAGTCTTAGCAATTCTATCAGATTTACTTTATAGTTATGTCTTGTATAATGTTTATTATATTGTAAAGATTATTTGCATTTTCTAACAGTATCGTGCATTCCAGTACATTTAGTTGTTTGGTGTGTCCATGCGACTGTTTTATTACAATAAAATAATGTTTAAAAGAGCAACGAAATGTGTACCAAATTTTCTTAACGTGTAGAGTTGTACCTAGTTAGATTTAAGTTTTTAATTCGTTTATATTTTAATATGTATTTGGTATTTTGACCTAGGTTGTGCCCAAAAGTGAGGGGCGTGAATTTATGAAATTGGACGGTTACAAAGAGATTGGTAATAACTTCGAGAATTAAAGTATGATGTATACTGATTTAACACACAAATCAACAAACCACTTTGTACATACAGTGTACCATACTTTGAAAGAATGGAGTAAGCGTTTTTTAATCTAAAATATTCCCAAATACAACATGCGTAATCATATATTATTTGTATAATCAGCTCTCCTGAGAATAATTATGTTGCGAAATATTAAAGTGAGCATTGTAGCATATTAGTAAACCTTGCGTATATGATCATGACTAGCCTTAAGATTTGTAAAGTGTAGATTAAGAAGAAGTAAAGCATGTTTTATATTATGTAGATTATGTAAACGCCTCTTTATTTTGCCACGATTTGGCAACGCTAATTATTTATTTGCAATTTTTATATCTTAAATGTTTATAATTTTTAATGTTAAATTCTGAAGCAAGTTGTTGTAATCGCTGAAGTTAATAATAGTCCACGAAAGAACAATTAATTATATGTAATTGCTTTGTGTGTTTTTGTGTGACTTTTTGGAATGCAAGCATCTCATAGTTTTGCCAATAATTAAATAATTCGATACGGTTAATTTTAATTAACATTTTTACTTCATACTCGTACGTTAAACAATAAATTTATTGCTAAATTAATAAAAACCACAACGCAATTATGTAAAATGCAACACATGCTCCGTAACTAGGACTATGGCGTCATTTCTATTTAAGAAAATATTTTATGACTTGTTTATTTGCTAATACAATAAAACAATTAAAAATATTTGTGTTTTATTATTACCTGTGCTGGATTAACCATAAAGCAAGAGTAGCAAATGGTACGGGCCGCGCCTGTCTGGCGGTAAAAAAAGTAACGGGCCATACCTAAATTAAATGCGGTATACTAGGGAAGCCCTATTTTCTTGGGTCATTGTAGAGGCATGACCTTATTTGCTACAGGCCCGGCGCTGGCTTAATATGGCCTCGATTATTAACTGCATAATATTTCGTATAACGTATGTGTAGCTTTCGTGCAGACCTTGACGTCATGTCGTATAACAGTTTGATCTTGATAATTAATATAACCTATGTACAAAAATGTAGATGCGAGAAGAAAATTAGCGTCTTGTGATACGAAATAAATATCCGGTATACGTAGTAGCTTTTTAGTCGTTTCTCAAAATTCATTCAAAATATTTCAATACACTCGCTAAACCGAGATTTCATGTCTTGCATTATTAACAATGTGAAGACGAATTAAACAACAACAAGAAAACAAAGATTGATTTAACTCTATATTGTATGATAATATCGCAATGTAATTTTATTAGATTTGAACCAAAGCCAAGAAATACTTCACTGAAATCTATCCAGTAGTTTTTGCATTCAGCGCGCACGACTGCAGATCTGTTTCCTTCCGTTTTGCTTTTGTTATTGTACCCCTTAAGTTTATTTGTAACAGCTTTGTAAAAACATTCAATAGATAATTTTCATTTCGTTTCAACATCTTGTTTATATAGATATCGGGCAAACCCTCTATGCTGCGGCCTACGATGATCATAAGTCTGAATAAACAGCTAGGTCTGTTGCCTGTCTGGTGACTGGTGGTCGCTATAGTTGCAGAACTCAGTTCGAGTTCCCTCGGAGATGTTGAATATACCTACTCCCAGAGGCGGCCACCGAGGAGTTTTAGAGGGCCAAATTCCCTCATATTATTTTGAAGTTATGATTGATTTTAGATATATTTACAATATTTTTTATTATTTGCACACATAGCTACTTTCGGAATTATTCATCATTTTCCATTATTTAATATCATAATCTTTAATATTTAACAGCTGAGTCTTTGTGGTACCAATGCAACTCTTGTATACATTGTTACATATAAAAGCAGATTTTTATTAAATTATCCTTACTCACTATTACAAGCGGTTGTATACAGGTTCATAAGTACACAAAGGCATTAGCATTTAAAAATTACGCGGTGTGTTACGACCTACATAAATATTTAAACGTGAGAGTGAGACTTACGTGAAGCTACGTGCAAATTGGAACGTCGTTTGACTAAAACGATACGTTCCGGTTAATATAATTTTTACACTGTTTTCATGACATTTTTATGATTGTACCATATATAAAATATTTTAAGTAATATGTATGCATTTTTCATTTAATGATTATATACGAATATTTACAAAAGATTAAATAGAAAAGTTTTTTATTTTTTATACGCTCTAAGGTTAATTTTCGGGGTTTTAGGTTATATGCTATTGTGTCAAATGGAACGTAGTTTGCAAATTGTTCTTGATCATTTCATTTTCAATTCAATTTCGTTTTTTTTTCACTTTGGTTTGGTGTTTGTTCATTATTTCTTTCGCTTTTCGGATCCTTAAATTGTAATGAATAATCATTTACTGAAGTTTTCAAATATTAGTGAAGGAATTTATATCAATTTAGGTTTCGTAACTGTAAAATTTAAGTGAATTAAAGTGATACGGTTTGAATTCATTTAAATTTACTGAAACATATTACCAAATATTACAACATGACTTCAGCACTCTATTTGGAGCACTATCTTGATAGTCTTCAGCACTTACCTATAGAATTACAAAGAAATTTTAAGTTGATGAGAGATCTCGACGACAGGGCGCATGGACTAATGAGAACAATCGATCTTATGGCAGATGAATTATTACCAAATGTGCCTAAAATGGATGAAGAAACGAAAAAAGAAAAGGTAAATACTATTCAGGGGCTGTTTAACAAGGCTAAGGAGTATGGCGATGACAAGGTCCAGCTCGCCATACAGACGTATGAATTGGTAGATAAGCACATACGCCGCCTTGACTCTGACCTCGCGCGTTTCGAGTCCGAAATTCAAGAGAAAGTAATGAGTTCGCGCGTCGCGCAACAGGCTGCTGCGGATCAGGAAACGAACCCAACTACCGTGAAGAAAGGTAGGAAGAAGCACAACAGGAGCGAGAAGACCGCTGCCACGACGGGTAAGAAAAAGCGCGCGGGCGCTTCTAGTGAAGACGACGCCGTAGCTAGCGGTAGGTCCATCGCAAAGAAGAAGGCGCAAAGGAAAGGTACGACAACAACAACAAACATTGCCAAGGAGCAAGAGGAAAATGGAGATCTGGAATCTGTCGCAGGTATGGCGCATCCAAGTGACGTGTTAGACATGCCGGTGGACCCTAATGAGCCAACATATTGCTTATGCCATCAAGTGTCATATGGTGAAATGATTGGTTGTGACAATCCTGATTGTCCTATCGAGTGGTTTCATTTTGCTTGTGTTGATCTTAAAATTAAACCCAAAGGAAAATGGTACTGCCCTAAATGTACCCAAGACCGTAAGAAGAAATGATTGACAATTAAATCTATGAACGGCAAACCAGATAAGACTGTTAATGTAAAGATAGATGTGACATTTTAAAGCTTAATTTAGGTAAAGATTTATATAAACAAAATCTATTTGATAATTACATGTTTCAGCCTAAAATAGTAAATAATTCTAATAGATTAGTTAAATTATTTGTAGGTAATAAATCATATTCGATCAAATTATTATTGTAAATAAGTGTAATGATAATTTTAAGTATCATATTATTTACAGAGAATATAAGTAAATGTGTTTAGTCCGTTTCATACACTACCCACCCATCAGAAGATACCTAAATCTTTTGAAGTTAACTACTATAAAATATATATTTTCATTAAGTTTGAGACCCTAAATATTAAAACGTTATATCCCAGCCTGAGAACCATCAGTGCCGATATCTAAATTAAACACTTCACACATCGGCCGTTTGCTTCTCAGGGTGAAATATTTATGTGAGGTTGGTGAAAATGAAATGGAATAAAATAGATGCATTTTTCTGAATCTCTCCTGAATAAATCCAATGTTACTAGCAAAGTGAGTGAGGATAATTAACAGTAATTGTAACAACTAAAATTTTGTATATGTTGGTAGCATAAATATACTGTGAAAATATGTATCTGGTACAAAAAATTGTAATTGTATCAGAACTGAATCCGATACAAAAGTTTCATATAATTTAGGATAGGGCTGAGTTCAAAGACGGTTTTGTTTTGCCTTGTTTACTTCACTTTAACAATTTCTTTCAAAACCAATATTCTGTATAATCTATATATTCTGAAACTAATGGAAAATGCTAAATTATTCACTATTTTCATATCTGTAAAGGATATAATTTATATTTAATCTATATTCAGATCGGAAATTTGTTATTCATAATATCTGTTCTAGAATATTTAAAAATGTATCAGAATTCTATACTTTTGTATTATTATCAAGGTATACTTGACCACCAAATAAATCAGTAGTATGTTAAGGTTTTATTGAGTTGATCACATTAATTTAAAAATATTGTAAGTCAAGATTGTTGGTGCTAATGCATCATTAAGATAACAATGTCACAATAGAAGCATATTTTATTAAATACCATAAAAGTTCACACCTTTCCTGTGTAATGCTGTAATTTGATCTTAAATATTTGAAAAACAATAAATTAAAAGAACTATCTATTTCCTGTTTTTATAACCAGTGTGTATATTATTAAATATCTACTGATACATATAGCAAAAACAATATTATATTGTGTGCTTCCCTGCCAAGACAGTATGAGATTCAAAATATATTTTTTTAGGTTTTTTGTGGGATTTAATTTCAGCATACAACTTTGCCTTAAAGTAATGTTCACATGTTTATTTGGAAATATGACCAGTGAGTTTGTTTTAGGTAGATTTGTAATAGAAATAGTGATGGTTCTTTTAAATAGCATTTATACTTATTTGAAATTCTGGCAATATTCACAAACAGCAGTGGCATTTTGTGGACTGCACAAACATTTTTACACTTGCAATTTTAATATTCTATTTAGATATTGTGATCTTATTAAGTAATATTAGAATTTCCAGTATTACATCAAGTTTTATAACATTTTGTATGTGCCTTTCACATTGTGGTTTATATTAGAAAAAATGTACGGATTTGCTACTTATTCAAAAATACATCAAAATTTGTCAGCAAGAGCAATATAAGAACTTTAATTATAATAAAGTTGTTAATTGTGTTTTAAAAACTGCTATAATTTTTTTTTTTATACATAGAAACCACTATTGTATCAAGTACTTGTCAATATTAATGTTATATAAATTTTCTTTACCAAATTTTACGATCGACCCAAAAATTTACATATAAATATACATACAAAGAATTTTAAATGAAATAAAGAAATATTACGGAGTACTAAATAGATTTTAATTTGGATGGAGTAGTGAGCGGAAACTAGTATATTATAATATAAGAGTCAATCTTGTAAGAACATAATATATAAGGTCATGTAGATTTTTTTAGAAAATTACTAAGTATTAGGTTTTGTTTTAGTATAAGAGAAGTGTAAAAGTAGACGCTATAGTTACAATTCACTTCAACTGAGTTACTTATGATTTCTGTGGCAAAAGAACCTTTTTTTAAATTGATCTGTTATTGATGTGTAAACGAAAGGTGATAATTTAAAATCTGAATGAAAATGAATTAGAATAAACAGGTTGTCTATCAACTTCAATGAATTTGGGACATTTTTAAGACAAATGGTATAATGGGTACTCCGTTAGAAAAATGATCTTTTGGACTAAAATGGATATTCTTTTATACTTCTCCTATAAAAACGATTATGGATATATTGTCTGATTAATGCACTAAGTTTTAAATAGGTTAAAATCTGATTAATGTAAGGAAATAGTAATTTATACACAATTAATGCTTTTGCCTCTTTGTTATATCGGAATAAAGAAATATTTACCTAGGAAAAAAATAATGATATTAAAAGGCGGCTTGTTAATTTCTTATAATATATAGATTTTAAAGTACATTGAGAAGTTATATATTTAAATCATGTTTTAGATATATTTGTAAATCTTGGTACACTCAATAATAGAATATTTCAAGCAATTATGATTATTCTTCACTGTATCAGTGTTCGATGTTCAAAGATAGCCACCATGCTGGCTAGGTACAGATTGCCTTAATTGTTTTAAAAAAATTGTTAACAATGAAAGAAAAAATGTTATGATTACGATTACTAAATACTTGCTAGTTTTCCAATTGTCCATATGTCCTATTATATTATATTCTTATATGTACATGTTATTGTTATGTTTTTGTAATACATCTATGAAATCTGAAAAGTTCATCAAATATGTGTTACTGAGGACTGTAAAAATCATAAAATGAGACCTATAAAATCAAATGCAGCGAAATCCAAATCTGTGAAATATTCAGTAAGCTATAAAAATCGATAACTTTTTTCAAGTAGCCACGATATTCTATATTTTAAAATACATATATAAAGAATGAGAATGTTTCTAATAGTCTGAATTTAAAAACAATAAAAATCGCTTTATATTTGAGTACAAAGTAAAAATAAAATTGCTTATAACTCATTTTATGACATTAAGGCGTTTATCTGCCTTTGATTTTGTAGGCCTCAAATGCACATAGCATTGAAAGTTTTTTTTTTATTGTCTTAAAACAAAAATAATAAAATAAATAGACATAATTATTTTTAACCAGATACATTACATAATTCTTGAGATAATGAGATATTGTCTGTTTGTAATGAAAACACATTGCATAAGTTAAAGTGCACTTATTGTGAGCCAAATTATTTTGTTGGGACGTTTTTAGCTTTTACATACCAAGTTAACTGAACATTTCATTATGTTTAGTCTTTCTTAACAGTTCAAATGTGATCTATAAATTGAGATGTTTATAAAGTACTTCTCAAATACTTTTTGATATTATGTGCACATATTTCATCTATATAACTTGATTTGAGGTAATTTGGTTTTGGTAATGTTATTTACTCATCGTAGCAATATATTATAGGTAATACTATGTTCAATTATGGATTTTGATACAAGTAAATTATTATAGGGCAGAGTAATGTAACAGCATAAGTTCTGACTGAAATATAATTATGATGAATGAATACCACCAGAAACAATGTTATAAAAAATCATATTTATGTCGCCTTATTTATACGCTCAATAAACTAGTGCAAATAAAAAGGTGTTTTTCTTTATTATTCTAACTAATACAAAGGAATGGAAATTATTTTTAAACATTAATTACTTTCTTTCGAACGAGGCATTTCACCAACATGTTATGTAGATATGTACATTTTTTTCCTTTTTCTTGATTCTCCAGATAAGTTAATAATGATCCTTACGTAAATGATGATAATGATGAACGTAAGTATGACATTTAATTTATTTATTGGGCTATATCATCGACATCAGCCCACATCGGTCCACTGCTGGACATAGACCTCTCCCAAAGCACACCACTTGCGCTATATAATTATATTTTATTACCCGATCGAGCATAAGCTGAAGCCTAAGCTTTATGATTTCTGTTTTTGTCTATGTTAATTATTAAGTATGCCTTCAATGAATCTTGAAGGATAACTTAATATATTCATGCAGTACAAAAAGCAGTTTGACCAGCTGACGTTAAATAGTCGGGACTTAAAGAATAGCGTTACGATGTCCTGTTTATCGGAATATCACCCCGACTCAAGAAGGCCGTTGTAGTCGACAACGGGCTTCTTGAGTCGGGGTGACAAGAGTGGGAGCTCGAACCATCTAGTCCACGACTCCGGGAAGGACGTAAGACCAGGAAGGCAACACTTTCCTGGTCCTGGACGTACTCGTACTCACGGAGTCGAGTCATGGTGTCTCCCCAAGAGATGTATACGAGATGTATCCTCGTATAATGATAAATATGTGCGGCTGTGGTGCCTCGGAGGCGAACCACAAAGGTTGTGGTTTGACTCCGCAACCATTATAAAATGTCATGGCATATCCATTGTCTCTCCGGGATTTCGTGTGCAGTAAATTCCTTAAAACCGGGACCGAATTAATATGCAACGAGTACCTATACCTTCATTATCATTACTCCTTGTTGTTACATTCCATTGAGGGTATTGGGACATTAAGCGGCAATTATTTGGAAGCAAAAAACTCCGTGGGGTTTCATTACGCAGCCTGAGAGCAAAAGCTCCGTTGTTGCGTCAGACGAATATGATCGAGGAGCGCACGCGCTTGCGTCAGGTGCAATTTGCGATGCCAATTTTCCTTTCGTGTGCACTTTTTTAAGTAAAATCCATTAGAAGCTTTTGACATTGAGCGACCACTGTAGCGTAGATATCAAATCTTAAATCTGACGAAATTGTATCAAAGAACTCACTTCCAATTAGAAGTGAAGATAATAATGTTCAATGATATAATGATATTACATATGCTATATTAAAATATTTTTATGTAAGACAGGAGGATAACTTGATAAATTATCATATACTGTTAATTTATAGTTTTATTGAATCAACATGATTTTTTAGCACGCTTTACTTTGATATTTTTTGTTTATGAACTTATAATTAGTAGGACATCGACGATAATTCTAATATAATTTAGGGAATATGGGTGTAGATCTTGCCACGTTCAGTATTATACTAAACGAAATTCATCAAGTATTAAGTTTGATGTGCGTAACAAACTGCGCACTATCAGAGTTAAGTATATTAGTGCCTACATACTTGTTTATATATTAAACGTAATTTCTCGCATCTCGGGTCCATACTCTGTAGAGGGTGGTGCGCGCATGTTGCAGTTATCTGGAGACAACGCGCGGGAAAAGTTGCCTTCCAATTTTAAAATTTAATTCGTATCTTCTTTGTCACTTGTTTTACTTCGCTAAGGAAAAAAAGCAGACTATGACGACACTACTGAGAAAAATGTGGAAGAACCATTCGAAACACAAAAGTGAGTATTGCTATTTACTTTTTAAAATTATATTAACATATTTTTTTAATGAATTTAAAATAGTTTGTATTTAAATTTTTACCTTTATATTTAATAACAAAAATAATTATATTTCACTAGTAAAGGAAATTTAACAAGATCTACCTAATGGCCAGCGCTAATTTTAATTTTTTTTATTGATTACC
>DWGW01001038.1:0-12294 GCA_018247775.1 Udranomia orcinus
GGTGATAATCCAATCGTTTATTATACTAACTATTACTGTGTGTAATATTAATTACCTTAATTTAAAATAAACGAACCGATTAATTGCTGCGTTCCGTTTGACGCACAGAAAATAGTCTCATTATCATATAAAATAGCGATTAAACTTGCATTAGTAATATATTATTCTAATATAATATCAGTTCTCTAGTGTCAGAGCGGAAACAGGAACCTGGATGAAACCACATGATTTAATCATATAAATCGGTGTAACCACTGTAGTATAATTTCCAACGCGTTTCCTTCCTTATTTCGGTAATAATAGTTGTGGTGAGAGATTCGTGCCTAGTTTAGAATACTGGATTTATCATAATCACAAAGTTCACAAATAACATAGATAAAACAATTATACTACATTAGCTCAAATAAAAAAGTTTATTTATAACAATGATACTACGTTAGCTGTCAAATTAAAAAAAAAAAAAGTTTATTTCTTTTATCTGTGGCATCGCGCATTTTACGCATAGTCAATAACAAAAAACCTATTCGTCACACTATAATTATGTTTTATCTATATCTAGTATTTAGTGATAATAAAATTCGTTTTAACAGATGTATTGGGTATGCTAATATGCGTCACTTACACATAGTGTTTGTTTCATAAAAATCGTTTCATAAGTAGAAAAGTTGTGTCAATTTAAAATGAAGTATGGAGACGGACAAAAAAAATTGAGGCGATACAAGTGCGACGGATCTGTGAGTAGGTTAAACTATGCTATAATAATATACTTTGCTGTCGCCATAATGATTGTATTTTAACCTTAAACTCAAGTTCACTGTCATGTTCAAAGGTTGATCCCTGAACTTTGTTTCAGCGAACAATAGACAATTATAAGCGAACACTTACTGGTTAGGTACTATGAACATTTGACGAGGGATGGTTACCTAACATTCTTTATATTATGTAATACAGATAATAAATATAATGTAGGTATATAATTATTTTAATGAATAAATTCACTTAGAATAAGTAATTAAATATCTATTTTATATAATATGCACCTATTTGCATATAATTGTGTTTTTAATATTTTTCATCTTGCTTCTTTTTTTACCTTTATCGGTGGCTAATTATAAAGCCGTAGATATAATTTCCACGAATTCGTCAATATATATACATAGGGATGCTTCAAACATGATATAACAATTTTTTTTTTTATTTAATTTAAAAATACCTACGAAGTACCTAAATAATAATTTTAATACTGATTTTGTAATAGATGGTACGTACATGAATAACTACGCTACGTTATATGATCAATGTCAAATAATGATAATTACATTGTAAATAATGACAGTGGCTTGAATAAGTCAATGTCATTGTCAGTGCATACACAAGTCGATAACAACACGAATATACCACAGATCCTCTCCACCCGCATCTCCTTTTTCTATAGGTACAGAAATTGGTACCTTACATTGGAGTAATATCCCAGATTTCTTGATTTAAATAATAAACACTGACAGAAAATTATGTACACAGAATTACGATTGTAAATCAAAAAAAATTTCAACGTCTAGATTTAGCGTGATAAATAAACATAGCGAATTACTTACTTAGTAGTTTAGATTTGATATAAGCGTCTAATTACTATAAAACATAAATGCTATAATTAAAGATAATAACATTAACATATTTGCACTTGTATTAAGAGGGACGCATGTACGAACACTTATTCAAATAGGTACGTTTTCATAAACTTCTTGATTAAAATTTTTAGATAAAGGATTATAAAGATGAATAATTTTAAAACTTTTTACACCTAAACGATGGGTAATTTATAACATTAATTAACACAACAGTTCATAAAATTTATGTATTTGCATATTTTTTATTATATTTTTCTTAAAAAAGGCGGCAGCGTTGCAAATGAAT
The DNA here is from genome assembly GCA_018247775.1 of Udranomia orcinus. Taxonomy (NCBI): domain Eukaryota; kingdom Metazoa; phylum Arthropoda; class Insecta; order Lepidoptera; family Hesperiidae; genus Udranomia; species Udranomia orcinus. The sequence goes on from DWGW01001038.1 coordinate 1,915, forward strand.
TACTGAGTCGTGATGCTTAATTTTATTATAAAATTACGTAACTAGGATCGGTTGTTCGATAGTCCCTGGTATACTTCGACGGTAATAGCTATTGAAACCTAATATCTAGTAACTAGAGTCGATCAAAGTGCTGATAGGAATCTATTATTGAGTCCGCAGGCTTGTTTTCATGTTATGAGCTAGCAGACATTATGGGCACCTAATATTGTGTCCATATATCGCCTTCTAAATTACAGAAGCGGTTACTAATTTTGGTTAGTTAAAATTATTTTGGGGTTATTTACGGATTTTCATCTGAAACGAACTAACTTCTCTAAGATACATGTAAACTCTGTGGGTCCTACTTCTTGACGGTGATGTGGAAGCCGCGGTGATGATGGTGGTACCCTCATAGAGATGTAACTTCCTCTTACTATAAAGACTTTATATTAAAAAATCATAGATATTAATAACGCTGAAAAGTACCGAGTTAAAAATAGACACAATAAAAAAACAAATAAAACAAGTTTAAAACTAGTCTTAGTTTTTTAAGACACTATACATAGATAATAAATGTCAGAAGTTATAATAAATATGGTTTATAGTTCATCAGCTTCGTGTTTCTCAGGCTATGGTATTCAAATTAAAGCCGGCAAAATTCGCATAACCTTCAAAACCAGTTATACTGCAAAGCCTCATAGTATACACGAACCACATGTAAAAAAATTAAATAAACTAAAAATATATAGGTGTAATGGTTTGCAGATCTTTTGATTAGATCACTACAAAATAGACACAAGTATGTAGTAAACATACCTATTTATATTAGTACCATAGACAACCATAAAAATATGTTAATATTGAAATGCTCTTTGGTACTATAAATATACAAGAATTTACAACGCAACTAGCGAACAGTTAAGTGTTTTCCTCATCAATTAAAACGTCTATTATATCATCTAAAACCGTCAAGTGCGAGCTTGAATCAATACTAATGGGTTTTTTTTATTATCACTTATTTAACTTAAATAATAGACTAGACGAATTTATTATCACTGCAAAGATATTTTTTTAATGAAAAATTAAAGAAAAACATATCTTATTATGCTAAGCTCATATCTACTGGTGTAGGTATTTCAAAAATAGCAGTCGCTATATTTATCCAAAACTCATATTAAAAGTCACTTCAAGACTATTTAAAGAACACATTATGGGATTTAAATGAAAAGATACGCTTTCAAGTTTTGTAGTTTACGTGTTATGATTTTTAATCTTCTAGCTGAAAAGCGCTATAAAATCTTAATCGCAGCGCTGAAAAGCGTAAGTGCTGTAAACAACAAACGCTTTCCAGCGTCGATGTATAGATTAAATATTAAAATGAAATGCAAATTATTGACGCGTTGTCAAACACTGTTGCATAATAAATAGGACAGTTTTAGAAATACACACACACACACAATACAATTCACATTTTTCTAATAAGTAACACTTAACGCCGTACCGAAACAACAAGTACCTATTTGGTTCCAAAATGATTATCCGTGTAATTATGTATAATGATAATATTATCCTTAAATAGAATCTTTAAATTGTAGTTTTATCTTTAATGTACGTATATTACAAACATAGATATGTATAATATGTGTTGAAATTTAACTAATTTATGCTACGAAAAATTTATAGATATGTATGCATTTTTATTTTGTATACATTTGAATTAAAGCTGTAATTAAGCATTTATATGTAATTAAACACGTATGCTCTGAATAAAATACGTAGAATTTCTATTACTTTGTTTTTTCTCTTATTACTTATTTTCATGTCCACTGTTGATGTTCTAAAATAATATCATTTTTAATTAAAAACACAGCCCATTGGGTTGGATTTACGATCGAAACATCGTCGTCATAATCGGTTCTAAACGGCAGATTAGCCTATTACACTAAACACCTTGCACTGAGCACAAGCTGTATTTGTATGAGCGCGAGTGTCTCTAATAGTGAAAATTATTGCGGACGCTATAGTTAGTGTCTCGTGCCCGTGTAAATTGCGTACAAGTGTAAACAGTGCAGAAATTAATGTCTGACATTAATGTCGCAATTTCTGTCGTAGTGTCAACTAAGTTCAACCCAAGCCGCCGAGCTTACTTGGAGGAGTTAATACAAATTACTAGTATTGATATACTCGTACAAGTAATAAAGACAAAATTTTGTTACTACCATAACCCACTATTCAAGGCACCGAAATACAAATTAATGGAACCATTTTTTGTATTGCCACTAAAAGTAACAATTACCTTTAATGTACCAATTTTGTACCATTACAATGTACATATTCATTACGATTTTTGTTGGTCAAAAAAATTCTAATAAAGCGGATGCTATCAATTTACTAAACATGACCAATTTTCTATTGTCCTGTGTCAAAAATTACTTTGTATATTAAATACTTTACGTACTTTCAATTTACTTAATTGCACATAAATAACGCTGTCATAGAAAAAGTATGAGTATCGTCTTTTTTTGCTTGTTATTTACATTTTTTCCACCAGTATTGTTAAAGTTCCGTAGCTTCTTTTAAAATTAAACTACGGAAGAGTTTCGTTCTGTCTCTATGTTCATCTGTTTATCTATAAATGGCAACTCTTTGAATATCCCATGACTGAGCAAGGGTCTCTACCCACAACTGGAGAAAGCCTGAAGCGTACTCCGCTACGCTGTTCCAATACGTATTTGCGGAAGACATGATCAAGCTTTACTTCGGATGTTTTAACCTCCAAATGGACTCCAACCGAGGTATAACGACTGTTATCTGTCATTTGATACAAATCTCACTTAGACCAATTATTTTCTAAGATATTACGTTAAGCGCATTTGTTTTTAACCGACTTTAAAAAAGGAGGTTATCAATTCAACACGTATCTTTTTGGCTGGCACCGACTCTAAAAATAACAATAAATGCGGATGCAATAATTTTTTAATTTTTAGTGCACTTTTTGAAGTCGGTTCTTTTTTTGTTAAAACTTTAATTTATAAAACTAGAGATAGAAGATAGATTCTCTTAACGAAGCACCGCTAGTGGCCATAAAAGCATCATAAAATAGTCATAACATGTTACCCATATTTGCTTTAAGATATTTGTCGTATCACTTTGAATTCATAGTCAAATCATATTTAACATCGACTTGTGTTATAACTACTTCGTTTTAATGTATGCTACGTTTGTTTACTAACGTTTTTAGCACTGTAATAAAAATGACAGAGGTGATCTTGGGTCGCACATTGTGACATTAAAATGACATAATTATTGTTTCCTTGTTATACCTACACGTTGTTCTTTCAATTATTATTTTTTTATATATTTTTCAATTCTTTTATTCCTTTTTCTCGCCATTTTCTTGTTCGTGCTACTAAAGCACCAACCAAATAACACATAACATAAAATAAATAAAGTATTAACCAAAAAAAAATAACAATGCACTAAGCATTGTTTCGCATATTTGAAGTCGGTTAGTCGGAAAGTAAAAAATTATTGCATTCGCATTTATTGTTATTTTTGAAGTCGGTGCTCATCATCAGAACCAGAGTTTGAAAACAATGGGACTAATCTGCGCGCATAACCTAATAATAAGTCTAAAAAAATATATTTTCAAATTGGTTCATAAATGATGTAGTTATGGAGTAACATACATAAAAAAGTAAGGTGTTGAATCCGTATAGAATCAGATTGCTATTATTAGTTTTGTACAAAAAAATAACGAAAAAAACCATAGATAACGTGTTTTTATCGAGAAAAAAAAATCGAAAAACACGACACATTACATCATACCTAATTATTACAATATCGTAGACGCTTATAATGTTAAGATATTTTTTCTGAACTGAAAACGATTCGAAACGATGTATTCTATATATTACAGTGATATCTACCTATGGATCTATGGATATCTAGTTTCTCGGAACAGTGTTAAGCTCGGATTTTGTCTTTAAACCTGGTAATCCTTAGGTTATAAAGCATATGTCCTCTGCGACGTTGAGACCGGCTTTTTGTACCTGATAACCTAGTACTAACTAGACTGACGATCGTACTAAAATCAATGAGATTACTTCTGGGACTACATACCTATTAGGCTAAATGTAATCCGATAATATTTGTATGTATAGAGTGTATATAATCGACGTTTGACAGGCAAAATTGGCAAAGCACCATTTTGGACTATATTGAGCTGTATATATCCTTTGATCTTAACTGAAATCCATGAATCACAAATAGTAAATAATATTTTAAGTCCACTGGAAATATAGCAGTATAATTATAAGATGATGTTATATGATTTTTAATATATTTTTTTATTAATTTATTCTTTATTGACTAACAAAGATGTGGTACAAAAGGCGGACTTAACGCTAAAAAACATTGTCAACCTTGAGGAGGTGCAGAAGACAATGAAGGCGATAGAAAAGAAAAGTACGGTAGAGAAAGAGAAGAGAGAAGTGAGAAAAAGGGAGAGTAACAAAACATATAGTAGTATACATAAACATAATATATAAATAAGAAATAGGATAAAAATACAATTAATCTAGGGAGAGTCAAAAACTGAGCATTTTTTAAAAGTGAGTTTAGAGCATGCTTTCCTCAAATCTTCGGGCAGAGTTCCAAAACCGAATGAACAAACTTAAAGTGACTCTCCTGTAACGTCGTGTAAGAAATCTTTTCAAGCATCGATAAATATATTTTCAATGTGGTACATATATACAGGTACTTTGCATAACAAATTATTACTATTGTTTAATGTTCTAGTAACCTAATTAATTCTATTACTATATCGACTCCTAATGATCTACAGTATTTAAGTATACATTAGATACACGTGTTTGGTCTTGTTCTAATTTAAATTGAAACTAGACTTGATATAAGAGATTAGAAACTTTATCCTTTATTATAACCTGTTTTTATTTTTCTAAATAAAATCATGCCTTATTTTGAACCGCTTGGGTCAAGGATAATGAATGTCATATGTGAAGTGTGTAGAATATAATGAGTTAAAAGCATAGAAATGTATTAATAGAATTACAGTAAGACACGTTTTGTACAGAGATCGAGGTAACGAGTGACCTACCTCGACTGTACGTCTATTTCATCATTGTCTCTCAATTGTAAACAATTCTAGTACTTAATAATAGTTGCTAATAATACGGCGCATCTTTGAATTTTTTTTTTATTTGGTACATGTGTTTATTGCGATTTACCGCCAGAGACTAACTGATATGAGCTTTTGTGCATATGCGCTTTTTGCATATGGCATGCCTGTCTCGCCCACATTGCCATTATTTTCATATTCTCTTCTTAATAGTTAAACTAGTTATTTATAGTTAACTATTTATTTTTGAAAAATTACTAGCATGTCAATACATACTACTAATTTGTGGCTTGTGTTAGGAGTGGGTTCACGTTAATAGTACGATGGGGTATTTAGGATCGAACCCACGACCTCTCTTATTGGCTTATTGCCGCTTCTATTAAGTTCGAGAACTTCGATATTGTTACCTTTCATACCTACATATTAAACCGTTGTGTAAGATAACGCTCGGTTTGATTACAAAACAAGTTCTCGATGGAAAATTTCTTTTAATAAATAGTTACACGGTCAGATGTTCGATTGCAGTCTGTTTACGGCCTTATGTGGGACAACGACCTAGTAGGCCTTTTCTTTTACCGAGCACGACATTGCTTGAAATGTATTGATTAATGAACATTAATGTTATTAGTGGAAACTTTACTGATATATGATTTATCCATATGCTTAATTAGTTTTGTACTGTTTTATTGTTTGTTTCCCAAATAAAAATTATAAAATACAACTTTTTCTTTTTTAACCTGAGGAAAATCCGGCAGGCACCGCTACGGACTGAGCGGGGAGTTATGTGGGGCCTAGCCCACTAAAAACCTCACGATGTTCCTTCAGACGTTACTGGGCGGAGTCGCGGGAACGCTTGCGCACACTTCAGCAACTCCGCCAGTGGTGTCCGATTAGCTTACAGACTATTGTTACTGGCGTGGCAATTAGGCTGCTTACTAGGAAAATATTTTTTTGTCATCATTCATACATAAGCCCTTCAATAATCTATCTCAATTTCGCTTTTCTCTCAGAGTAACTAAACAGCAATACAACTCACGATCACTACTACTAATCACTATACTAATTACTACTGGCGAAGTGGAAACTGACATATGTATTTATCGTGCTAATCTTCCGAAATATTTTAATCAATGACGTTGTTACCGAAATCTATACGTATATATTTTTATACTTTGGCGATATATTTTTTAAATATTTTTCCTCGTACCAATAAATACAAAGTATTGATAGAGGCGGGCTTCGAAATGTTTTCGCCATATTCAAAATACGTATCCGAATGACGCAAATGCTAACATAATATTAACTGAATGTAACACGTCCATTGACGCATAAAACCGGTGTAAGCAGTAAAGTTAGCTAAAAATATTTCACATTAAACTTTTTTTTACTTCACAAGGAAATAGAACCTAATGTTTTTATGGCGTCAAATGCTACTACGCCGCAGATAAATGCCACACATATTTCTTACTATAGCTATATGTTTACATTCGATAAACTGAATCTTCAAAACAGGATAATCACCAACAATTAACGATCAAAATAGATGAATCAGGCATTGCACATTTTAATTACATCACCGCTAATTAACGCTTTTCGGTAAACAAATGAGACAGAGAAAATATTTATTTAATATTTATACCGAATAAAATTTAAAAAATAATGCGATTAAAATTAAGAAGAATTAAAAACGAAAAAAAATTAAATTGAATACGTGACTCCTTTGACAATCAAAAATTTCTAGCTATCTAGACTTTAATATCACAGTCTTTTTAAAGACTACATTTCTATTCATCATTATTTTCTTGGAATATATGACTAAAATTATTTTGATAACGTTGTCAGCAAAGTGAATCAATTATTAATTAATAATAATAATAAGAATCAATAAGAAATTGTTTGAAATAAGTCTGATTTTTAATAGTTCCTACAAACGTTTTTAGACGACCCCCTAGAAAGACATTTAATAATTCCCCATAGGGATCTCGACCTACAATTCGAAAAGCAAAGACCCAAGGAAATGCGTGACGTAAAATATCATCATCACGTAAAATATTCGATAGCTTTACGACACATGAGTGCTGTGATGTACCGGTCAACTGTGAGGGAAAATAGATCTCTAGTACTCGTAAAAGTTAAAAAAATACGATTTCAAGGAAATAATGTACAAAAAATTCATTTTAAGCGTATAATTTTGCTTTCAAAACATTTGTTAAAACAATAAAGAAATTAGAAGCACAAAACTTTTTTGGGTAAACATTGCAATTTATATATAAAAAATCGAAAAAATAATATCCCGCATCAACTTTTTAAATTCATTCACTGTTGGTGTAATTCGCAGTACATCCCAGGCGCTCCACTATATGTAAATTATATAGATGGGTGCACCATTGTTTTATAGCAAATGAGTTATACTTTTATCCCTTTAAAAACTTTTACACCTATTTATACTTGTATTCTAAGACCGGTCATCACAGCACTCATGTGCCGTAAAGTTATCGTATATCGGGTTAATAATTAATGAGTGACACACTCGTTCACACATTGCACGTGCGCGGTAGAAATGAGTTATACGTTTAAAACAATATCTTTATTACAATAAAATTGCTTCAAACCACTATATTAATATCAGGCTCGTTTAAAACCCATCATGCTTGGGGCTGATCGCCGGATGCTCTTAATAGCAATATTTTAATGTAGTTTTGACGAGTTCAACTAGTTACAAAAGTTTTTTTTATGTACGAATCCTATAGCGTGGATTACGTGGGCGAGTAAAATTCTTCTTACTCCATACTTGGACCGGACTCTCTACTACGAGTCGATACACAAAGTAACCGAAATTATTAATCATCAATATATATATTTTTTAAAACACATTTAGTATGTTCAGAAAATTTTTAAATGAGTGTGAATATTTGAATATTTAGAGCTGTCCTAACACTATACTAGTCGCGTCACTCTCTTAAACAATCCCATGGAATTAATTATTTTATTCAAGTCACAATTTTCATATGTTGCAAGATGACAAAAATTTGATATCCTATAATATGAAATTAATATTTACGCACTACCTACACTTGTCTGTATTTTCATCAATTTCTGACCATTTGTATTTATATTTTTAACACATTTTTTCTTATTTTCTGATGTGCAATAAAGTATTATTAAATTTGTCTTCTTAAGCGAGTAAAGATGGTCATAATAGTTATTTTTTATGAAACAAACGCTTCAATTAACTAAGCAGGAAACTGGTTTAGTTCACTGTCTCATGAAGGTCAATATTTAGAAAAATTACTTCCTTGTATCTACAAGGCAGACTTGCTGCGAAAATTGCAACTTTTAATTAGTAGGCTGTACGAACTTGACCTTAAAAATGACTTACGTGTAGTCATAAAAAAGCTATTAAAAATATTACGCAAAGTTTCCGAGTTTTTTCTATTTGTTTTCAATAATTTTGTCATGGATCCTTATTTATATATTTATTTCATTAGCTGTTCCCGCGACTATGTCCACGCGGGCTACGAACGGCCAGACAAAAATTGTAAAAAAAAATATTTTGATATATGTACCGTGTATATACATATGCAATTAAACTTATTTGTATAAATAAGGATCGTTAACTATTTATTCTATTTGTACGAAACAATATATGCATTCTCCTTTCTTTTTCTATCAAACTAACGACTAACCTTAACATTTACTTTTACTCGTACATAAACATGTACTCAAGTTTCAAACACATAATACTAGTAATAGTACTAAAAATAAGTTCAAATTTTGCTATAAGTATCAAGTACCAACATTATTTACATGACACATACGGTTCAAATAACAGAACAGACTTGGTACAAAACATGTCTTAATGCCGTTCTATCCCTATTTCTACGGTTCCAACCCTGAAAATTACGTGATAGGTGACTCGAATGACATAACACAACACAATAGCGACAAAATAAACTATGTTTCACGAGGCGACAGCTCTTACACAATGCCAATAAAAGTGAATCGAGGTGAAAGTCGGTTTTTGATCGTTCCGGCGCGGTTTCCATCGAGCGTGCGAAAACTGAGGCAATTTTGTCATAACAACAATTTGATGCTATCGAGACTTGCATACGCCGACAATATTAACTTCTGGTTTATACACCAAATGAAAAATGTTTGAATCAATTCACTATTCACTATGATTCAAATCACTATAGGATCTAGTGCACCTCTGACTCATTTTGAGTGTGCTTACAATTTACTTATTCGTTTATTAAAACTATTCTACATATAGGTATATAGACTAAGACTTAAATTTTATCGTCTGTTACTTAAAAAAAATATAGAATTAATGAAATGCGCAAGGTAAAATATTTGAATCAAACGCATCTGATTTAAATCAATATAGAATCTAGTGCACCTCTGATTCAGATTTTAATGAGCTTACAATTTCTGCTTATTAAAATTATACTGTACAGCTTACGAAAAGTTTATTATCTGTTACTTAAAATTTATTTATATTAGTAATGAAATATGCAAGCTCTGTTGTTGAACGTTTCGTATGTTTATTTTTAAACTTCTTATCTGCGTAATGAATTGGGCAATTAACATAATGTTAATTTAGGAAGCAGACATCATACATGTGGTATAGAAAAACTAATATCATAATTTAGGAAATATAATGTATTAAATTGTATTTTATACATTTCATTTAATTTAATGCCTCCAGATTTTCCAAAAAAATTTAAATATTATATTCCCATTTTTGACGGAGTTTGTGCTTCATATTTTCATAATATTAATCCCTCTCTTAATATCTAGCTGATAAAAGTATCTCGTACCCATTTTTCTCTGCTATTATTCTATAATGGGGATAGTTCGTAGAACAGTATCAAATATAATGACAATAAGGGTGGGAAAAGAGTGCCATATGCCCCAGACGCAAGAATGCACATATGAATTAGTCCCTGGCGAGTAATATTGCACTGAATATACCCGTCAAGTAACATTTAAAACAGAATGTGCCTTCCTTAGCGACTATTAAGAAGTAATTGTTCACAAATGACAGATAATAATTAAAATAATAAACCAGACATAGTGGTGGAAGGACTCGTCACTTTAGTCTCGACTCTCGATACAAAACATGACTTACCATACCGATAATCCTATCTCTATGGGATGTTCACGCAGCTAATACAACCAAGTTTCGTGTATACACAAATATATATATATATATACACTGGTAATAATAATAACAAACTAATACCTCAAAGGTCAAAAAA
>DWGW01001039.1:0-12293 GCA_018247775.1 Udranomia orcinus
AACTCTTAAAATTAGAAGCCTAAATATCCACTCGTATCTAATAGAGATATGAGTAAATGGGAGCTCTATATCTAAATTGTTAAACGTAAATCAATGAAATGTTTTGACATAAACTACAAATTTGAATTGGTCAAAATTCGCATGCAACATTATAATTTTGCGATACGATAACTCTGCATAATAAACTGATAGAATATCAGAGATTGAATTTCAACGAGTCGAGCGATTTCATTGATGTGGTTATGTTATTTTAACAATTTAGGCATTCTAATATTTCAGTTAGTGGTATATTTTTGTTTAATAATTCAAAATGTATTTACCTACATATGTATGATTAATAAATTAATGTACTATGTGTATTTTAGACCGCTTACTTATCTTTATGAATATGTGTAGTTACAATAATACCTCGTGAGTTTTATATTAGAAACAAATTACTGGACTGTAAAAAAAATTGATGATTTGACTAATTGACTTCACAAATGCAACACACGTTAAATAATGAGTCGTTGGCACCTTCATGGAAAATAGATTTAATATATTAATCTGCAGTAATGAGTAATATACGCTTGTAATTGGTAGAGTAGTGGACACTGGGAGCATCCCGCCGTGCAGCCCGGGGCGCCGCGACGACCAGCTAATTGGCCACATGCTCGGAGCCCTAACTAAGAGGAACACGGTCGTTATACACATTATCTAATAAAATGTTGTCTCTAGATCTAATGTAAGATTTGATTATGCTGTTGAGTAATACTTTTATAACGTCATACCTTGACTGTTCGACTAACAATAAAGGGCACATTCCGAGCGTTATCAGGACGTGTATGGCTGATCATTAGTCTTATTTGAATAGCACTTACTGACGTGCTAAGTAGTTAGCGACGGAAAGTGTTTTTCGCATGTCACTGGGAAGGAAAAAAATATTCATTAAAAAGATTTTTTGTTTCAAAATCCTACCCCGTTAGAGATCACAAATCTGCATATATGTATAGTATGCAAATTATCATCTTAACCGATGTACAACAAAACGATTTAATTTCATTACTGGAGATAGGGATAAGGCTTTCAAAGCAGTGATCGGGGGCCATTGTGACGGTGTTAATAACAAGATTAATTAAAACTTTACAGATTTAGGTCTCTTGTCTCACTGTAAATTTTATAGTTTTGATATATCACATTTTATGATTGAATGTAGATATTGTATGTGTAATAGCGATTCAAATGGATCATCGCAACATACACGTAACCTGAATAACGAGTCTCTCGCTAGAGACTGTGTGACCCAGCGATGTTTGTATTAATTATTGCTCACACTTATAAAGAGGCGACAGGGGACATGGGGGGGAGGACTTGGGGGGATCTTGTTTGCAATCAAAACAGATCCCCTTCGTGCTTTGATCTGTGTAACATACTTTGCAAAGAATTGGTAATGAGACCTCGTTATCTTGACGTAAAGTAAACATCGTTATTTTATGGAAATATAGTGTAATAGTTTATCAATTATGAAATAAATACCTGCTTTATTATACTTGTATTTAACTTGAAGACAAGTTGTTATAGACATAAGTATTATGAACATCAAAAAGATGGAACATCTCTCAAATACTTTGTGACTTATTCACGGTATTTTTTTTGTTTCATTGAGTATTCTCTCCAGGAGTACTAGACACAAGCTTGTGAGTCTACGTCTACTGTGTACTAAATGCAGTAAACGATTTTCATGTATTTTAATACTCACGAAGAATGTAGAGCGTATGTATTTCAACGATATGAAAACTCACTGACTCTATATATAGACTCTATAGTCACCTAAGAAACTTGTATAAGTCGCAGACACTTCGCTCTATAAAGGACATGCTTCCGTGCTCTACATTCAGTATTAAAGCCAAAACCTGCATAATATTGAGAGAAGGGAGTGGCTGAAGTAATAGGCCATTACTTGTCGCGCGACAGACGACTCATTTGATTACTTACTCAATTAGACACTTACGCTAAGCGTAATTACCGCGTACGTGCTCAATTATTTAATTAAGCTACGTTTTTATGGGATACGCTCGCGTACGTGGAAGACACAATACGGTTTTACCTGTGTGAAAAGAGCTCAATCTTCTCAAGTTTGTAAAGTTTTTTATTTAAGTTAATACAACATTTAAATTTGGCTGTTAAGCGTGTTAATAGATTTTATATATTTTAAGAAGGTACGAGTATATTCCACGACGATTGCACGGTGTGCATATGCATGTGGTGTCATGAAATATAAGCCCTAAATACCTATTGCTTAAGTAAATTTGACCTTTTCGCTAAGATTATGAATTTTAAAAATATTGTTTTAAAGAAGGGTAATGAAATACGTCAAATTTATTAGACAAAGCAAAGTATTAATTTAATTTTGATTGTACTTTCGCCATATTATGATGGTACATTTAAGGAAAAAGATATGAATTCCAGAATAAAGTAAAAAAATAATGACATTAAATACGTGTTCTGCAGGTGATAACATTAATATATAACATTCAGTCTGCAGTCCACTGATTGGAAAGATAACACTGTCAAACTTCATTTATAAGACAAATATATCTAATTTTGTATCTTGTTACATTGTTAAAAATATAGTAAAGAATTATAAATAAAGTATAATAATTATTATAATATGTACAGATGTGTGTCGCTAATGAACAGAGAACGCAAATCTGTCCTTCGCTAAAATACACCTAAAAACAACATTAACTGAAAAGTCACACAGACCTAATAACGTTAGCTAAAATCCAAAACCGATTTAGCGAATAAACACATCGCGTAGATCAGTCATCGCGCCCCCGCACGTACAATCGGCGCTAATGGTAATTAACGAACACCGCCCGCCGCCGCCGCCGCCGCCGCCGCCCGCCCCACTCGACACGTGCTACCGACGCGTAATGGTTTTATCTGTGAGTAGCTTTACAACTTTTAACAAACTTCAGGAACGTTTTGTTGTAGTCACATGCAGTCGAGCTCGTCTAACACGTTAAATTTAATACACAGAATTACGGATACAGTCAAGATTGATTGCTTGTAATCAAATTCAATTCAAATTTACTAACCAAAAATAATTAGTCGAAGTAGTTAAGTCTATCGAGTCGAAGAATATATGGTGAACTACTCACATGATCACAACGCTTCTATTTAGTACCGATTTCATTAAGCAAGAATAAAGAGTATAAAAAATAAGAACAGCAGCTTTAATTAATTATAATCAAAACATTTAAACATGGGTTTGGATAAACAAGTCATATGGTTACGTAACAGTAAAATAACAACGTGAAAAATCGCCTCGTGATCAAGATCAAAGAATAAAATAATACGTAAATTTTGCTCAAAGGCATGCCTCGGCCTTGAGGCCGTATCTTGTCAAAATTCGATATTGATGGTACATGTATTTTTTTATATTTTCTTTGTCCTTTGCGTTTGGGTTAAATTATTTAAGCGAAGTTTGGTTATTAATATAATCTGTTAGTAAGTCTGCCGTAATGTTATGTTTTGAAGACTACTATTTATATGACTTTTATTAAAAAAATATTTTCTTTTCTTTTTAAATTCTCTCCTTTCTATTTCGTAAGTGAATAAATAAGGATGAATATTTTAGTCGGAATGTTTGAAATTGAGCTATATTCATAACGTTTGGTCTTTTGAAACATGAAAGACTTTCGACTCACGTAATACCTACAAGAACGCAACATAAACACGTACCACCATCTCCGAAACAAATACAAAGAAACACAAAAAAACTTCGGTCAAAGCGCACTTTTCCATTTGTTTTCACTTCACAACCAAGTTGTATAATAGTTGTATAATAGCGACTGTACCTCCGTGAATAGGAAGCGAGGTCTATTCCAACTTAATTATAAAAAATATATTAATTTAAAAATACTATATTGTCGCATTTGAAGCTTGTTTAGTTAAATGAATGAAATGTCTCAGATCAGCACAGGGAGTACTAAAATTTAATTTTCTTTCTTCAATAGACACCAGTTAGTGAGTATCAAATATTAACAAAGCAATTTGGAGAAGTTCAATATTGAGTTTCATATTGAAAAGAAGCGAAGTTTTAGGCCAAAAAGTTATTGGTATAACACTTTTATGCCCTTTAAATAGACTAGATCTGAGAGTCCTTAACAACATAATAAGATTTGATCGTAAATTGATTGAAACGAATTATTAAGAGCTATCAAAGGTTATTTAACAATATTATTTTCCGAACTTTTAAAATGTTGGAGATTTTTCAAGTTCTTTTGATACTTTTTATAGAGTTTTAGACGTACCTTTATTTTATTATTATAGTATAATATTATACAAGTAAAAACTTATTTATTATAGGATAATGACATATGCACATACGAAGTAAATATGATAGAAATTTCATTGTTCGACTCTGGCGGCACCACCACATCTATTTTTGTCTTTTAACAGGAGTGTTCTTGATGTTATGTTACTGTTATGGTCTGAAGAGTCTGATTCGGAGCTGCACATTACCTAACCGATGCATTCCACTATCTACTCCTCCGTGGTAACGACGCATTTTTGGTCAACCTGTAAAAGAACTTAAATTCGCATCAACAATTTTTTATTTATTTCTCGAAAATTAATCGCATTTTAATACATTTTAGAAAGAAATTTATTGCCGTTGTATAATCCTATCCTTCAACAAATCAACTGAGAACCCAGATTACAAGTATTTCTAGCAGATCTGGACAATATGTTGTATTCAGCAAACAGTATAATTATGTTTATATAAAAGTATACAAAGCAGCTCATGACCTTGCTTTCCTGATCGCGAGCGGTGTCAGGACAAAAGTGGTCATTGACAGTAATAACTAGAGTTGGCATTGGCAGTAATAATTTACAAATTGCAAAAGCTTACAGAGAAGAATGCATAAAAATACGTCACTTGAAAATATAGTACTGACATTCGTCGAATTGTGTATAGTGAAATGCAGCTGTGAAATCGTCACAAAATATAATAAAATGTCAGTTTCTAATTGGATGGATGGCTGATGGATGGATGATGAACGATGACTACGAACGAACGAACGACTTATTACGTGATTGACACATTTTGAGCTATCATAATGTTTATTTATTAGATGAGATGAATGCGGCTTGAGCTCGGCCGGGCGCCCGCTGGACCACGTCGCACACGACAGCTGGCATAGGTGACACGCCTCTGATGTATTGCATTTGATTCAGTGAAGCAGAAAGTTGAATTTACTCCAATTTCGCACGAATCGTGTAAATGTCTGAAATAACTACATCGACGTGATTTACTCGTTGATATGACCCTGTTTCAACGCTCTTTAAATCTGTATAAAAGATAAAATTATTCACCAAGTTCGGTTCCGAGCATTGCTCTTATAACAGTAGTATTTAATTAACCCTTGTACATATACAATTCGATGTTTAGTGTGTTAATTAAAACCATGTGAAATATTTTGCAGGTAAATCACACATACGTCTATGTTTATATCAATTACCTTTACATTTCGAGTTGGAGGAGGAGTTGGTTGTTGTTTTTTATATGTCTTGTAATGCTGTAATGTTTTATTAACATCTTCGTTATACTAAGTAAAAACACTAGCCAATTAAATGTAAACAAGAAAATTAACTAAAATACCTCAACTTAAAAATATATCGTTTACTGGAATGCCATAGACTTATAATTAATTTAATGTTCTATGTCACGCGCGTACTTCTCGGCAGCAATACAAACATACTCTACGGCAACAATACGTCGGTACTAATTAACAAAGAAATATTGTTTATAAAACACTAACTACATAAAAAAGAACAGTACATTACTGAAAATTATTTTTCCACGAAACAGTTATACTGTCGTTCTTCAAATAATTTTCGCGAAATACAAAGTATACGTGGCCAGTCCACGAAAGTAAATTTATTAGGTATTCAAATTTACTAACCAAAAATAATCCGTCGTAAATCCGCCTGGGCGTGTCTCATTAATCAAAATCAAAAAGTCTTTAGGTATTTAGGCACGCTTCTGATATATTAACTAGGATTTCGTTAACGATTTTGCTCGCTTTTTAAAATTAACTTGTATTAAAGCAAATGATCATATAAATACTGATATTAATAAATTATCCTACAAAATCCTTCAAAGTTTAAATGCTAAGGAATAATAAGGAATATATTGCGTTTATAAGTTAACTTAGTGATGGCAAAAAATAACTAGATTATCAAGTTAGTTTCATTGGAACAAAATACCTGTATACGATTATTATAAATATAAGTTAGTAAGATAAAATAGTATATAGTGCCAGCCCCTGAAGGAATATCTCGTGCCTAACTACAAGGCAGGAACTCTGCACATAGTTCACACAACCCTATCCCTAAATTTCATTAAATATGAGTATGATATAGGTCGGTAGAGATATTTGTTAATTGGTGCTCAGATATTTAATTTAATCAACCCCGGATAGAACGTATTTCTAAAGAGGTAGTTCTTTTGTATTTACAATAATGAGTACTACTTATATCTAAATGTCTAAATATGGGATTTAAGCCTTAAGACTATCGTGTATTTCAGATTGCTACATGCGTGTACTAAGTAGCAGATGTTGTATGGTAGGTGCGCAGGAAAAATGCAAAAATAATTCTACCGCATATAATAAAAAAAGCTCTCCTTCAGAGTTTTATCATATAACCTCCAACAAAAGCCGCACGTTTTGGAGCATCGACCTATGAGTGAAGTGATAACGTGGGCCATGAGTGATAACAATAATATTTTTAGAATGTCTACACTTTCATTTATCATAATCTCTCTGTATTAAATTAATCGCCGTCTCCCAGCTTTCCATTTATTCGTTAACGTTTATTAGAATCGTCTCTGTTTACTGATTTATGTAACTTCTTTACATGAACTTCAAGTACTAAGCAAGTAGGAACTGCGCATATTGGTAAAATCTATATAATTTAAGCCTGAAAGCTGTTTGGTAGAGTGCAGCGAAAATTTTTTTAACGATATTATCAAAGGTGACTGAAGTCCGCCCACGATTAAAATACGAGTATACCCTTTTCATTTTGACGACACCTGCCCACTAGTTAAACAGTTAAGGTTAAAACAGAAACTCGATTTTTTTTGGGTCTTGATAGTTTTCTAAAAGTCGAAAGTTTTATATGGAAATTTATACATACCTAATTTGTTATTAACGTAAAATTGAACTTACTATTAATTAATATTCCGAAGTTAATTTAAAACAAATTCTAAATTTCGTTATAAGTAGTATGTCGTAATATCTTTTTACTACATATATTACTGATATTATTTTTTTAGTTAAAACAACCTGGGCAGGTAAAGTAATGTACGGCATAAATAAATAATAAGTAAAGATAGAGTTATTATGATATTATAATAAATAATTTATGATTTATCCAGAGAAGTACCGGGTAATAGACCTCGAGGATGGGAAAATCTTATTAAGAATTTTAAGCTGGAAAACATGTTATTGTTGTTACTAAGCACTTGAAACTGTACAACCGTACTTGAAGAGAAGCCAAATATATCCAAAAGCACATTGTGACCATGAATGAACCCTTGTTAATAAAAGGCTGTTTACGGACAACGTATTGCACGGGCTTTTTATAAAAGAAAATCATGTTTACGAATATTGTTTCTTTTTCTAGTGAATATAATGTAGGATTTCTTTTGTTTTATTTTAAGGGATTCGTTTTTTTATTTGGTGGACGATAAAAGTTACATTTATTTGATAGGGGGGAGAGAAAAGTCTATACGAGCCGGGTACTACGACCGCTCTGTATTATCCACCGGAAAACAAATTTTCTGATTGGAAAAAGTAATGTGCTTGTGGGGTCACACACATGGCGGCCTTTATAATCCTCATGTTTAACGAATGCGTACGTTGATGAATTTCAAACCTTTTTTAGATGAGAAATGGATGGATCCGCTCTTTTTTTTGAGCTTTATGCCGCTTGAAAAGTAAAAGGTAAAAAGAGTAGCATCGGTTGCGTACGTACGGACATAATGTCGATCATTCGAGTCGAGTTCATAATTTAATGAATTCATGTCATTACCATGATTTCCTTGGTTTTTGCGTTCTCGATATTTTGACGCAGTATGAACAATCCGATATTTAATGGGTGAACTGAAGAAACAGATTGCGGTTCAGTTTTTTGCGTTTCAAGAACTAATATATATATACCTATATATTGTGGAACTTCACACAAATATTCGTGGTATAGGTAATTATAAATTATATTTCAAGGGTCCTGCAGAAATGACATGACCACTGACGTAACGGTTACCCGAAATTCGCGCGTACTGTTTCAAGTGGAAGCTAATTATGAATGTGTATCTCAGTTGTTTGTTCCGCTTCTCAGACTTTATGATAAGACAACGTGACAATATACTCTTAAGGAATTAAGCCCTTTGTTCCCGGGAATGTTACACAGCTATTGTTTGAGTACGAAATGTATACGCGGGCCTTGCTTCACTAATTAACAACATTCACAAGAAATGTCGTTAATCACAATTAGACGCCCATACAAATAGATTCCCCTTTTGAGCGATTAGATAGCGAGCTTGGGGGTATTTCTTTATTAGATCACTGACGCTATCACAGCTTTTCATTGTGAAACTGTAACATAGTCCTACATATGTAGGTTTGGTTTTTCGAAATAATTACTTATGCTTTAAATATAACATGTATTTCGTTTGTTGTCAATATAAGATAATTTCGATCATGTGTGAGGTTGATGACATATCTTCTTGAGCATTGTACTTGATACTAATTATTTACAAGCAAACGAATTTTGCTACAACGAATTGAAGTAAAAACTATCGCATTTTGTCATTTATCATTATTTCATAGTTTCATTTACAATAATAATAAAAAAACCTCTAAATGTCTCCTAAAACACACTGACTGATTTTGCTTTTGAGTCCTCGTGTCATTTAAATCCCTTAAAGGGTTTATTTGACCCCGTGAACGGGAACGACGGGCCGTCGCGGGAGGCGGTGCCCCGGAAACGTGCCCTACACGTGGTTTGCATTATTTTCTTCCTGTGGCAGTGATATTCAGTTCAAGTAATTTTACAGTGTTCAAGTTAGAATTAATTAAGGAACTTCAAACGCTGATATGTATCTAAACACGTATTTAGATGAAAGATATATCATTACTTAAGAAAGGATGCACATTATTAGGCATATGCAATGATTACAATCTGGATATTTATAAGGATATGTTATGTATATATGAAATCATTTTCTTGATAAACTATTGCTGGTATTTTACCATAATCCCAAAAATCGAGGTCAACACAATTATACCTATTTATCTGCTTATCAGCTTGCGTGATTGTCTTGAAACTAAATATAAAAGTTGTTTTGTGTCAGATAGCGGGCGGCGGAGATATCTCTTCGGCGGAACTACTCGTATGTCAGTTGCTATCTGCTGATAATGATAGTCATAGTTCATAAGCTTTTATTCAGTAATGCAAGGCGCGTTTACAATTACGAAGCTTTTTCTATTTACTTTCTGCGTTCAACAGTCTATGCATGATAAATGAGCGGCGCGATAATTTGTTATCGTCTGTTTCGTCCTTTTGGTGAATAGCAAAAACGTATTAGAGCTCTCGATATAAAAATTCCCTCATTTGTTTGCTGTATTACAAAGATTATCCACGGAATGTTGTCCATTTGCTTAATTAAACCAGCATCAAACATACGGAGCAGCCTTTTTCCGATAAAGCCTTTGATATTTCCATAACATGTAATTACGAGTATGTTGAGCCTTGAAATGTTAAAAGGTTCTAGAAACGAAACAAAAATATATAATTCGCGTATTACGAATTGAATACATATCTATTATAATTATAAACGTTAGCAGTCTCCTGAAAAAAAATTACTCGTTATGTACGTTGAACCAGGTCATATTTTATTAGCATAAAATATTATCCAAATCATAATAACAGTTTTGGAATCATCGTGTAATAAACATGAAACAAGATTTATAATATAAGCGGCGTAAACAAAGCTAAATGTGCTTTTATGAAATCAGCGCAGCACATTAATTCGGAGTGTGACAGCGCACATCACGGCGCGTGCGGTTTCCGCGCGGAGCACATTTCCCGCCGCGTCCGGACATTAGTCAACGTCGCCGCTGAGCCGACATCGAAACAAACGCTCATTTCATAATGGAAATTATGCCATTTTTCACAGCTCTCCGAAGCGTTGTGTGAGCCTCGAAAAGTGGAGCTCGTGTTCCATATGTTAGCCTGGGCAGCTTTTTCTGTTACACATTTAATTTTTTTTTAATCCTCTCACGTCTAAACGCTTAGATCATTCAGTAGACCCGATCATCAAAATGTCACCTGTTTATCTATCGATTATATAACAACAACCTGTATATGGGTGTTCTTGTATCTGGAAAACGTGGTTTGAGTTTTCGCTAGGTAATCGTAGGGGTGTCTACTTTACTTTGAGCTGAAGATTTTACCATTGTATTTTGTTTATTATTTCTTTGTGTTGTCTTTGGGTTACCCAAAAACTTTTTATATTTTATTTCATCTCATTGTTTGTAATCTCGTAACTTAATGTTTGGAATAATTATGAACAACAAAAACTTTATTATCTTATGTTGAATATATATACACATTATGTTTTACAAGATCATACTATGAAAAACAGATTGAACAAAATATGTTAAAGAAACTGTTAACAATCTGGCATTATCGCCTCTGTCATTGAAATGCACTTCAAGTTTAGATTAAGTAAGTTTATCTGAGCACTGCAGTAGGACTGCCGAGTTTTTTCAAACTAACATAATAACAAAGTTTAATAGAGTGTGGCTACCGCGCGAAAATACGATATTTTCGAAGAACATTAAAAATAGGATTATCAAAAGTATTATCAGACATCTGATAGACAAAAATATTTGATTTTTTAAATCTCTTCTGACACTTTGGAGTGAGGTCCTAAATATACAGATCATTTATTAATTTATTCATTATGTCAAGAAGAAACATGAATACCCCGAACACTAATAAGCCCTAAAGATACTCTAAGTTTGAATATCTTATCATAATTTTAATAACAAACAGAATATTTAATAAATGTGCGTCTCACGTACAACAGAATCATTATTGCAGCAGTATTCACGTGCTGTTCTAGTTTGTAAAGGACTATGAAAGAGATCGGGGTTGATTGGCTATACTCGTATTTCTGCGTAGTTCAGGCATGAACGAATACCTCGACACCATAGAATATTGTAGTACTGTACTTATTAAGATGCTTCTTAATTACCCAAAAATAATATTGCAATATGAGAATTTAAAAGAGAAAATTATAGTTTCAACTAATTGTCAGATTTAAGTATTCGGAGAAATAAAGTTACAGAAAAAACAAAGTTAATGACGAGATAAATGTTCAAGTTCTTTATTACCGCCTCTTCAAGCCAATTTCTTCGGCCGCTGATTTTTGCTGATAAATCGCTCGGATAACGTTGTTACAAAGTAAGTTTAAGTAAAAACGCTGAAGTATCTTTTCGGTTCAATTGCTAAATAAACTTTTCAATTTCTTGCGGAGCCGTGAGATGGCGAGTTGATCTCCAAAATCCAGATCTCGATTCCTTTGTGACCGAAAAGATTTACAATTCAGAGATAACTTACTTCGAAATTTTATAATAACACTTGAAATATTTTTGTATCAACCATTATTACCATTATTTATCATTATAACCACTAATATAAAATAGAATTACCATTATAACCTTTTAAAAATAAAATCTAAATTTCTTATTCAACTTTTTTGTTAAACAAAAGTAATTCGAATAATTTGCAGCAAAATGTACACATAAAATATGTAATGGATCCGCTTATCTGATATGAGACTAAATGACGCGTTTCTTATCGGCGCCGGCTACGTGATTACGGCTCATTACTTAACCGCAGCGAGGCTACCGCGCACCGGCCGGAGGCTGGCGCGGACGGCTGAGTTAGATAATATTAAGGATGCCCGACACAAACGATATGGAGATAATATTATATTATTATTAATAACTCTTTCACGAAAAAAATACTAAACAAATTTAGATTAAACTTCTCAGTATTATAGCTTATATATCAGAATAGCACATACCCTATCTTTTTCAAAATATAACGAAAAGTGTAAGTAAATCAGAAAGAACTCATTATTGTCATTCTTTTTATTATATATTGTGGATAACGGCTTGTATACTGTAAAGTAAATATTAGATTAAACGCGCATATCTCTGCAGTTTGTGGTA
>DWGW01001040.1:0-12283 GCA_018247775.1 Udranomia orcinus
CCATTTAAAAAAAGAAGGACTCTGAAACGAAAATTGAGGTAGTGTGCGATTTTTTTGCTCTCGAGTGTATTTCTGATTACCTCGGTTTTTATGGTAACATATCTTTTGACGTTGTAAATTAAAATTGACTTACAAATATTTTTAGTTTAACAATACTTCAGATAAAAGTAAAAATAGTTAAAGTTTTATCCAATTTTAATTTTTATTACTATTTTTATGACATTCCGCCTGCCTGTTACTTTTTTAAATTATTGTAGAATTTCGTTAATTGTCTACACAGGATTGAACTAATAGACAAGGGGTTCTGGTTGCAAGTGTAGTATAAAATGTAAGAATTTTTATTAATAAAATAAACCACTGAGCTGTGTGCAATACGCGGCAGGTGCGCCAGTGTGGCCACAGCCTGTCCAGCTCGCAGCTAAATGTCGCGCGGCCTCCATACTCACAAACGGCCTTTGCAGTTCGGCGCGGTCGACGACCCACCCGGGGTCGATGACCAAGCCCACATTTAGTTTTCACTTTCGTTCACTAAGGATAACTGTACCATATACGCCACTTGCATACCCGCCAATCCATCAGCGGCCGATGCGCCAAAGCTGTTCCTGAAGCCTGCCCAGAATTCACAAGCGTTACGCATTGCAATTTGGGCACCTCATCACACTGCGTTTATAATGTTTAGTAATTTCATCGATAGAGCAACCATTTTCTTTCTCAAGCTTTATGTACATCAAGCGTCATCTCTTCGCCGATGCTGCGTGTCGTCCATGCATACGAAACGTATCGTGAGTTACAGAATCGGTCGACACGAGCATTCGTACGTTCGTTTACATATTAAATGTTAATCGAGATGAATGCACGCTAAACGTTCGATCTACGTCCGTCACCTACCTAGGCGGAGGTTGTTGCTCTAATGATTGCCTATGTCGTAACTCGGGCTTTGGACCGGTGTCCTTTTCGTGCATTTTGGTTACAATTGAGTAATTTTCATGGGTGGTGGGGAAAATCGGTAGGTGATGAGGAGGTGCGGTGCGTGGGGTTGCAGGTTGGGAGGTGGTTGCGCAAGAGCGGTCGTCGACTCGGTTATGTCAGCGGCTTACGTAAGCGTCACCTCGCAACGCTCTCGGGGCAGGCGCCAATTGTAGCCCCGCGATCGTTTCGCACTTCTCGCGGTCTATTTGCAGACGGCCGCGGCTCGTTAGCGGTTCGACACTTCTTAGCCGGCTCGCTACATTGTTGGACTCCGACAACAACATGCACTGTACTTGCCATGGTCTTATTCAGTTACTTGTTATCTGACGTCTAGTCAGATACAAGGAAGATTTATTGATAAACCTATTGAATATTGTATATTAAAATCTACTAAGTATTTTGTCCATTATACCATTGTTACATTTCATTCGCCACACAAAAATGTACGCAAGTAAAATTTCCTATAGTGCGATGTTCTCGTGTTGCGCAAACGCAACAGCCTTCCATTAAGCGTAACCTTTCATGACTCGATCGGGGGCTTCAAAATCGTTCATTGTAAAACTAAAGAATAGATGTGCCCCGAAGGAGTAATTATGCGATCGGAGTGGAGAAGGGGCTGGAGCGGTTGCGTCAGCGCACGGAGAGCGGTTTGGCTCAACGCACAAGGTTGCAGAGGTTCAATGGTCTAGAAATACGACACCCGACCCCGGGCAACCGCAGGGCCTGCAACGGGCCGCGTGTACTACGCCGTGCGCCGTAGACCGCCCGACTACGTCGTGGCTACGCGACGTACAAACATACTTTTACTCATGTTCATTAGCACATAATCATTGAAACTGTATAGACGGATATTAGGTTGGTAATGAAACGCCGTGTAGTCAGAATCTGTATCGCACCGTGTTTGTACGTAGAATAGCTTCAATATAAAATATAAATTGGATTCATAATAATTTAATAAACAAAAATATTGAAAATAGAGTTAGTAAGTTATTGAAGACAGTAAATATATGCTTAATGTAGAATTTTCCAAGTGGCAGTTTACTTTTTTATCCAAATTTTATTGCCGTTGAGTGGCAAAAAAGTAAAGTATTAAATATACCAAATCCCTACTTAGATACTATAAATAATAATAATATTTAATTTAATTCATGAGTTAAAAGTCTACAATAACATTAAAATGATTATTTTAGCGATTACAGTTTACACTTACCCTGACCTATAACAAGAAAAATTGGGCTGATATATAGCGATCACACAGCCAAATAATAGCGCTGTAGGATTTATCTATTATAATTCACTAAGTATCGACTTTTTAACGGGCTAAGTTACTGTACACGAATTAAGATCAAAACGCTCTACACCCGCAAAATTGGAACAATTCAATTAAAACTAAGTCTAAGTAACAAAATTATGCATGAAGTTAATTTAATAACTGTTTTCCCACACACATACACCATACGTATAAATCATACACAACGATTTATATGCCGCACCGTCGAATTAACCCAGCGACGAACGTGAGCGCACTTCCTCTATTTATACAGTTATATATTGTTAAACTAGGTCTTCCAAATTATGACAGTTTTGTTTTAACGGTACACACACGCACAGCTTCACGGTAACCTTCAAAAGAGAGAACGCTGAACGTAGACACGTCCAATGTGCCAACTCTTTTTATGTGCACGTTTCGCAATTTTTATAAACAATTTTGCCTTCGACCTTTGTGAGCCGCCCAATTCTGCCCGATTGATATTCCTGTGCCGACGTGTGCTTTTCGTAACGTGATAGGGCGCAGCGTACACCGCACAAAGCATGAACGCAACGTGATTCAAATATATATGTAGGAGTATGCGTGTGCACACAATATATAAATTAAAACGATGTCTAAAAATAGCCGAAGTGCTTGTAACTATTCATAGATTGTAGATTGGGTTGTAAGTAAGGAAGAAAAAGATGAAACGATGAGATTGGAATGAACCTTTCTTTCCTTCGGATGTTAGCCTGTAATCAACTCCATATAAACATTTTTTCTCGAACAGCTCCCAGCGAGAACTTCTGAACGGTGTATGAATAGCCGAATAATTTAAATATTTATCACCTTTAAAATTAATAACTATTATAACATTAATTAATATACAAATGCAACGAAAAGCCGGCCTAAGTTTCTGTTCCAATCTAATAGACCACTCTCTAGGATACAACCGGTTTCACGAAGTTTCTGTTTTTGGCATGAATATTTTAAAGTTTTAATTAGTGCCTAAGTAAAATTCTAGTTTAGTAAATCGTTCTACCTTAAGCTATTTTATTTATTTTCAATTTTAAAGTTGAGTATCGATCATATCAAGGTGTTATCCGCATTTTATTAACTACGGTGAAGCAGAAAGCATATTAGGTTATTTTTGGTTAAAATATCGTTACTCGGATTAGACATAAAAATAAGTAGTAGTTATTAATATGTTTCAGTTGTATTTAACATGTTTTAGGAAAGTACTGGTATAATTCAGCCGAGATTTTCTAAATAATAAAATCACATGCGATAAAATATTCCTACAAAATAAATAACCATACTAATCTTTAAAGGTTTCAAAAGTAATTATCAGTAACTTACTTATGTTAATGTTTACAGGAAAAAATTTCAGCTGTAAGTCTGTACTGTAGACGTGTCGTACTCATTTCTCGTATTAAAAATTAATTTCAATTTCTTAATAGTTCCTGCAATTCTGATTTGATTCTATCATTTATATCATCATTTTAATTTTTTTGCTACCCTTTTTATACATACCTTGGAAGTCTGCAACGTAACCCCACAACTGGGGAATGACTAAAGCATACTCCGACTAGCAGTACAAATGTGGGTTGACAAAAATATTTTCCATTTAAAAATGAAAGGAAATTCATTAAAATGCTAGGCCATTATAACCATATTAGACAGATTCATTCAACAAAGTCGCTAGCGGATATAGTAATAATAAACACCCAGGCAAATAAATTTTGAGCACAAATTCTTGGGCGTAGAGTAAAATAAATAAAATTTATAAAGATTACCTAAGTTCGTAATAATACCGCAAAGCTAGTCCTACAATAAGACTCGATAACCAACGATCATCTTGCACGCATCCTGCAAATATAATCCGAAGAATTAAAGAGAAAAAGTAGGTGGTTATTTCTCAGCATCCAGCATTTCTCGTTTTATTGTTTCCTTTTTTACGGAGCGAACCGTTATGCGTTGACAATTTCTCCGCTCACTTCTTTGCTTATTCTGGTTACAAGGCGTAGAAAGCGTCACAATGCTTATACAACTCTTTAATAACGCACGTGTACGCCAGCACCCGCGCTTGGGTACCAAATGTCAGTTGATTCGCGATTACCACTTCTTTGAACCGAGTTCAGCGACCCCTGAGGCCCGTTCAGCGAAGATGACCCACAGTTAACGTCAGCCAAGTCTCATCACCACGCTCGACCTAACGCACAGATTACATCGCGATGCGTGTATGTTGCTAAGCGGCACAAAGCGTAGTTGTTGCTAGTACGATCAGGCGCACGTTGTAAACCTGAGCAAGGAACAGCTACGCAGCCTTTCACATACGTATTTTGGAAGGACCCCTTCTCATCGCACTCTACCGACCGCCTCGCCTCAACCTCAAGAGAAAGTAGCTAGCCTACGCAATTCTAGGGTCGATGACCGAACTCGAAAATGCTTACTTCTGACAAAAAGTGACACATTAAACTGCCTGCATTTCATATTCAGTATGTGTGGTCAGTTTCTTAAGCGGATGTTGAATGGGCGATGCGATTAGGTCAAGTTGTAGTAGACAAGCTACCATTGTTGTTAGGATCCGCTGTGAACACGTACGGCGTTGGGTGTTCCCATTAAGCATCCCATTAACGCATAAGCGTCTGCTTAAATACAATAGGCTGATGGCTTTATAGATTTTATTAGTTTTTTAATCTATATTCCAATGTATCTTGAACTCTCATTGTGTCTTAAAGGTTTTGAACACACACATTCTATAATTCTAACAGTTGGAATGCATGAGCCGACAAATGCTCGGACTTGAAGGAATATACTTCTAATTTTAGGTTTTTGTTAGGCTGGATTCTCATATTTAAACAGGTTGTTATACAGCTCATAATGTTATCTTAAATTATTTTTGATTTACTGTATTTCTGACCACAATATTGTCGATATTCATAACATAGTTTTTTTTCTTCATGAAAACCTAAGTAGAAGCAAAGTAGGTATAACAGCAAAACAATTTAGTAACAAACATGCAACCTAACTGTACATTTTAACACTTATTACATAAATGTATTTTAATATAATTCGTTTAACATCGTACTAAATTAATCGGCGGAAAGGTAAAAAATCTCGCTATTCAATTCATTTGGCCCGACCAAGTAGAATTTAAATTATTCGAATCGAACAAAAACCGTCGGGAATTTGATGGCAGATAACGAAGGGCTAGGAATGAAAGCGGCGTCAGCAAAAAAGTAACCGTATTAAAAACATAACAGAATAGTGTTCCACTGCTCCACTAAGAGCATAGCAACGCGAACGGGCCCCGAGGCTGTGTCGAATTATTATAAGTAGATTGAAACAGACTATTCTTTTGTTGTAGCGCACGAAGTTCGCCCGATCCAAACCATACAACACGCATTGTGAACGAATTGACCTTGTTATCACATGACAAGGCATTATCGACATTTTTATGACGCCCAATGCATTCTTTCGACAATGCTATTCCATTATACGCTGTGGTAACTTTTTTTAAATTATTTAATAACCATAATGAAATGTATTTTGTAATAATTTAAAAGTATATGCAGTTTATTATAAAACGGCATTTTAAAATGACCGTTCGTTTGTTTATATCAAGCGTAGGAACAGAATAGAGATAAGAACAATAGATTAGAGAAACAATCCGAACGTGTTTTATATTAGGTTAGTTTTACTTATCATGTGTTTTGAAAATCCTATTTTATTTTAAAATTTAAAGCCAAGGAATGACATGGAATCGGTAAGGTTTACTATTACTTGTGCATCTTATATTGTAATGTAAGCCATTTACTATTGTTGTAATAGCTTTGCAATAATTGTTATTAATAAGTCAAAATGTAGAATCCATCTAAAATTTGTATATATTTTACTAAGATAAACTGTAACGCTCTATTAGCATTGATATACAAAATAAATATGCAGTTAATCAACGATTTTGAATGAGGCATCGTGTTTGTAATCCGTGACGACGGCATAACGATCTCAATGCGTTGATAGCACTTGATAGACGATAAATTATAAACCATTATAATATAAAGTTATTAAAGTACCTGAGCATTCGCCGAGTAGTTTAATGGCGTTGTTAATTCAAGCGATAATTAGTTAAACGAGCTAGCACGAGAGCGAGATGTCCGTCACTAGTCACGTGACTGTGAAGGCCTTGCTTGTTGTTAGCTACAAGCATATATCGCTCGTTTGGGGCGGAAACGAAATAACTCAAAATTTTCGAATTTTGGTAATACAGTCTTAGTGTGTTGTCCACCTACCCAGGTTCCCACTACGAAGCGTTAATAACATAGTAAAATATAAGATTGATAAATAAGTTATTAAGAATGAATTAGAAAGAATTTACTATGTGTTATTAAGAAGTTATATCTTTTTAATAACGCATAGTAACATAGTAAAACATAAGATTAAGATATAGCATAGTAAAATATAAGGTTCATAAATAAGTTATATATTTACGTGACTGAAGGTCTAACCCGTTGTTTGCTACAAGCATATATCGCTCGTTTGGAACGAGAAAGACATTACTCATAAATTTGGTTTTTTGGCACCATAGTATAATATAATAACTTTTTACATAAGATTTTGAAATGACTGGTATTAACGATGAATATTGAGTAAAATGAAGCAAACGAGAAGAAAAATATTTCTACTATGAGAAACAAGCGACATAAAACATTTTTTTTTAAGTTTATAAAAATAAAACGCGCATTTTTGTCCGGTCTATGCATAGGTATTGTATTGCCGTACTTAAACTTTTCCAAGAAAATGTTCCTTATTATTATTTTTTGTTTTCCTGTTATGTTCTTTTTTTCCTTACTTACAATAAGTTTATCCTGAATTATTTTTACCTGCACGTCTAAGAATTCCAAAGAAAATCACAAAATTTTTAGGACCAAATTGGAATAAAAATTCTTTACTGACTCAAGTACGTCGATCAATGACAATTGAATTGTCAATCGAAACGTACATCAATGACAATTCGAAAACCGAGAATAAACCTGTAGCAAAGGCTGCGCCGGCGCACGTGCCAGCACTCTACCATGGAAAATCACAGAAAACAAGGACACGATGCAATGGTTCATTCAACCGGACTTTATTATTCAACAAGCGCACTGTGATGAAACTACGCAGATCTTCATTATTATTAACAAAGCCCACCGTTTCGAAATATTGGGCACGTAGGTACGCGTTCCAGCCCTAAGGTACCGCCGAAAAACGCCGACCAAACGTCTTGATTATTTTTTAATATAAGTAATATAACAGTGCATTTGCGTTTGAATGTCTAATGAGCATTACCAGCTATAATCATTTGTGATCAATTTTAGAATAAACGGTACTTCTTGAAGCATTAACGGGCGGTTAGTGCTTCAGAATGTACTGTTGTGTTTCTGGCGCCAAGAGAAACGCGCCTGAAAATAGTGCAGTTGTTTTCCTACGACAGTTGTCATAGCACGGAAAATAATATATTGATGTTATGGCAATAAGGATAAGGCGGGAAACAGAAAACGAGCAAGTTTGCCTTTAGAAGAATTTAGGAACAAATACAATTTGTCTTCCTAAAAATATAATGCGAAAACTAGATAGATTCAGATATTTGAACAACGCTTCACAAAGGTATATCAATACAAACGATAGCTATTATAATAATTTTAAAGAAAAGTTATTAAAAAAACTTTCAATCCACGTGTACAGTTTTAAGATAATAAAGAATTGCATGCTGCAGTTCCATGTCCTTAATGTGATATTGAACAGTGAAAATAATTGAATTATTTCGTAAACAATACACATTTAAAGCTAAATTTATAGTACTATAATTACTTTATACTAATAACTGCATTGTAGTATTTGAAAATACGGTCGTTATCTCTTGTCATAATTAATATCCGGTTACGGTTGCTACGAAAATAATCGTTTTTATAAAATAATGTTGCGTCTTTATTTTAACGTCCCCTGCTATGTTGCTGCGGATTGAATTAAAATTAATCTGTATAGTGACGTATTTCACGGCAAATAATTTCGCAATTAGGTACCGTAATAAATTAGAATAAGATATTTGAGTTAATTCTTTATATGGTCATTAAGAAATTTCGAATATATTTCGTTATACATTTATTACTAGTTACACAAGATGTGTGGTAAAACTTACCTACTCTTAGTTAACTAATTTGATCCTTACGCAAAAATGCCTACATGTATTTAGTTACGCGATCGAAGAATTTTGTATTCACAGAAATGTCAGGGCATTGATCTTAATTTATATACAGCGACAAATCTTTAAACTTAAAACTAGAAAAAATCTGATGAGTTTATTAAACAGCAAGTTTTTCGCAGGAAAAGAAATAATTTACATAGATTTTTTCCATGATCTTATAGCAACTGAAAATTCCCACGATTCGGAAATAATTTTTCATAGAATATTTGCATCAAAATACTCTTTTAATTAGACATTTGATGTCATTTGGGTTTTTTTTTAATTTCAAGGTACATTTGGATCTTCAAAATTATTTATAGCCATGTCTAATACACATATTAAGTGCGTCTATTATTCATACGCTAAGTACAATCGGATAACAACCTACAACAACATTCATAAATCCGTCCGAGTCACAACGCGCGATCCGCCGGCAACAGCGTGGAGAAATCTAAACATCACAACCCTAATAAAGCGCGATTAGTATGCATACCGGAGTGACAAACGCAGCCAAAACCGAGCAGCTGTGCGATGGTGTAACCGTGAGCGCGGTAGTAATGGACCGGGTTCGTTCGCCGATAAAAGCGAAAGTGCTGCGTTCAGTGGGACAACGACCGGCTCCTGCGACCAGCCCTTTCCACTTCCTGCAGCCGACTCATCATCATACTTCGCGCCATTGATACGCCCCGCGGCGCTTAAGACGTTTGGAAATAGTTTTTATATATCTACATACTTGCTAGTATACTTTTATTATAGCTAATTTTAGTCATTCGATATTAGTTTAATATTTACCTGTACCTGTACCCGTTTAGATCAACTTATATTCGTTTTGCACTGTAAGTGTTCAATCAAAATTGTAAGTATGAGATGAATGAATTTTGTATATATAGCCATCCTGAAATTCTTCATATTTTTTACGCTATTTTGATATCTTAATAGAATATTGTCAAGGAACGGTGCGTATACGTATGCTTCTCACGTAGAGCAAGTCAGGCTCTACATTTACAATTCCATAATATTAGACGATGTCCTGGTATAGCAAGGTTGTCGTCTTGTCATTTCAGCCAGGATTATCAGGAGTGCCATAAATATGAAATCTGTAAAATTGTTAAAAATGTTACTCAAAGTATCATTTAGGAATATAAGTAAGTATTTATATTAAATATTTTGATCAGCTCTAAATGCGGATTTCTTAATACGACCTTAGAAAAGTAAATCATAATGTATTTCTTTATTGTTTGGTTGTAATTCTTTCCACCACACAAGAACATTAATATTTCACACACTTACGTCGATCATAATATAGCACATACGATCTACACAATACTTAAGGCTTTGCGCTATTCACCGTTTAAGCAAGTAATTTAAATGTATGAAAACTTTACAAAAATGTAAGATTTTATATTTTTCATAACATTTATTTTTTTACATGTATTATTTCGGGTGCCTAGATCTATTAATTTTAAGGTCTGTTAATCCTAGGTAATTGTAAATGCAGTACCTACTTCGTTTACATAAATTTTGGATTATTTTGCGCCTCTATATGATTAGGAGCAGTGGTGGATTTACCAGCAGGCTAAGTATGTGCGAGCCTAGGGCGGCAGAGTTTAGGCGGCAAATTATTTATCGTGATTTATAATGAAAACATACGAGTATTTATTAAGTAATAATATTAATATATCGTTAACTAGAGTATCGAAATGAAAAGGTCAATAAGGGGCAACAACATTTGACTAGCCTAGTGGCAAATTTGTGAATCCGCCACTGATCATTAGCCAAATACATGTATGTATATTAAGAGAGGAATTTAGATTGGCTGACGCTGACATACTGGTGGCGCCATCTCTTATAGAATAGGGAAAAAGAAGGTTGACATTATTTCAAACTTTTATCAATTTATTGTGTCATTGTTGGGACATGCAAAATTGGCAGAATGCGAGGGATTTGACAACACTGTCTCATACTGTTTTTCAATTGATCCAAGATGCCGTCGGGCGCTAGCGAATTGGACGTCAGGGTGACGCGAAGTTTAAAGGCTCGGTGGAAAAAATGCTAGATTATATCCATATTGTTTGGTAAGGGCGTTATTGTGTTTCAAATTAGGAAATTCATGTTCCAAGTCAACGCCAGAATTTTCCTCTGAAATAATAAAATATATTACTTGTGTTGCGGTAGAGTACTGCAGAGGACAAATTTATTCTTATGCAGGGTGCCAAAAATATTTACTTAAACTTCGTTACAATGCATTAAGGTAAACGAATAACACTGGAATATTTTTTTTCTGTGCAGTGTTATATTCGTAAAGTAAAATTAAAAGATCTTTTTTTTTTATTGTGAATAATAGATAGATAATCTATTTTTTATTATAAGCATTGTTTACAGTCTTTAATTTTTAAGTCCATCATGATCATGTGTTTTAATAGTATGTAATAGTATAATATTTGTACATCGTACATCGAATTTCCTTTTAATCATTCGTCTATTACTTCAGGATTTTCCTTTTCCTTACTAAGTTCCTGCATTCTGTCTGGTTTCCTATACATTCAATACTAAGCCGCCAAGACAAATAACGTAAAGGTTGTTAACCCTTAGGGGTTACTCATTGAAAGGGATATTCCCAATCAATACATATTGGAATAAACCGATAGTACGCCTTCATGGGAAACATAACACATTATCGTTCCTACATATGATTACTACATATTTTGCAGGCGCTGACACTGTTGCGTATAAAATCGCTTTACTCCGATCTATTACACTAAAAATATCTTATAATTATAGACAAAAAAGGTTGTTATACCAGTCAATTGACAAAAGTCGACTGAGACTATGGTAATGTTTCGCATCATCACACCATTCGCTATATTTATGTATTCATATTTAAATACTTCATTCCTTTTTATTTTTCAAATTTTGAATGCTGCTGTTTTAAACAAGAAGATTGGTATTTACAACGATGATAAAATAAGTTTCGTCTCCCATAGTTCCTTCATCATATGCCTATTGGATACTCCTTATAAAATTAAGTATAGAACTCCATATTTTATGTTCCTAAAAAAATGGTACTTTGTTTTTCTAATATAATGATCCTCTACATTGATTTTTCATTACGCCTAGACATTATATATAAGTGTGATTCTAGATAAGTGACTATAGTCCCAGATCTAGATTTCCGCCACATTTTTTGATAACATATTGTAGATTCAAAGTAATTCTACATCGCACAACAATTATAATGTAACGTGCGATTCCTGAAGGTTATGGTAAGTTTACATAATGCCTATCTTTTGTATTTTGGAACTTTAAAAAAGCGGGGCGCAAGTATTATGAGCTTTGAAAAAGTACCAAACATTTTATATTATATATTATTAGTTTTATTTAAAAATGGCAGCTATTTCTATTCTATTAAATACTTGTGAATTTCAAAAGGTTTATATGAGGGCTATTTTAGTACGATGATATCCAGTTTAAAAAAATGCTAATTCGACCTTATTAAATTTAATTGCGCACTTTCAGGTATCAACATTTTTTTTTATTGTCATGTTTCTATCTACAACTCAAAAATAGATTAAGAAATCTTTAAATCCATCCATTTTATCTATAGGAATTTATTCATTCGCAAAAAGTACATGACAACCTAGCTTTTTTCTAAAAATTTCTAAAAGTTTCTAAAAATATATGATGCAAAAGTAGTTACAGATACCTAAGCTCCACAAAGATGGACGACGATAATAAATTCACACTTGTGTTTGTTGCATCGCATCATTTAAATTTCCCTCTTGGCAATGGAGACAGAAAGTCTGAGCCTTCGGCGGTCGCAATCGTTACGGAGGCGC
>DWGW01001041.1:0-12282 GCA_018247775.1 Udranomia orcinus
AACATTTTGCCCGACTCGGGGATCGAACCCGGGACCTCACGCTCAGCAGTCGCGCTTGCGACCGCTACACCAACGAGACAGTCAAATAAATTCAATCAAATTTGTATAAATAAGCATAAAAGAAGCAAAGTTAGGTACTTAGTAAGTTAGTATACTTTTTCCGGGAAATGCACAATTCCTTTAGGATTAACAACGTTTTTTATTTAATTCCAATTTAATTCAATTCATTCAAAACAAAAAGGAGAAGCCATTTATTTTAAATTCAATTCAATCAAACTAGAATGGAAATAACAAAATAATAAACTGTGAACGACATAACTAATAGCAAGAAACAATCTTTACATAAAAACAGAATATATCCCAAGAATATCTTAACTCCTCCCAAGCAAAAGAAACATGTTTCTGTAAATATTGTAAATAACATGTTCTCGCCCAAAGAATGGTCTGTCTTTGACATGTTTGTTAAAACCCGAGTAATGTATGCTTACAAAGGAGAGAATAAATATAGAAACGAATTTGATCAGTAAGAATAACGTTTTATGTAGTATTATGACTCCATATTTTGTTAAAAAAAGTATTCGACCAGTTTGGATAGTACCCTTAAGGCTTCAATTTGCTCTATTTTGTGAAACTAAGATTTATATCGACGCTTAAAAGGCAAAATTAACTAAACGACATTTTGGGTGATGTTGAGTTGTATACATTATTTTGATCTGATCTAAATTGAAATCCACGAATAACAAATAATAAAGGCTGTGAATAATAATTAAAGTACACTGACATTATAGCAGTAGGATTATTAGATGATTATAATCTTTTTTCCAAACTTTAATTGGCTCTGCTACAATGTCGCGTAGGAAATTCTATAACCTCCAAAGATTTGCTTCCTTGTAATTAAATATCTAAAACGACTCACCGTATTATTAATTTCATATTGCCAAATAATTTCGTTGCACACCAATTGGTGGCGTAGCTTAAAAACTGTTAAACATTTCCGCCACAAGTACTAATAGCATCGAACGCTCGTGCCACAGAAATATTTTTAATTTAGCGCTAAACTAACAATTTTGCTCAAAAATAAAGTCAGCAACAACTAATCGGATCAGATACGTGGCACTCGGCCAGATGATCCCTTACACTACACGGGAAGTTAACTTGGCACGAAATTATTTCACTTAAAACTTTTGCGAACGAACGCCACTTGAATGTAAATGAAAGCCAACATTTTGGGGATTGTGAAAAAGGAGAAATGGAACCGGAGATGGAATTGATAGATACAGAAGGTTAGTTGAATTCCAGATCCTGCTCCTTACTACTATTGATTCATCTTTATTTGGATTTAAGGTATATTTATATATATGAGGTCATCTCAAACGTGGTTGAGGAAATAAAGAAAAATATATAGTATATACCTAGTTACCTATGTCATGTATAAGATCTTTATGTTAATATTGTTAATAATTTCTAAAATGAATATAAATTATAGCTTAGTTTAAGAACCATTTAGTACACGTATACACAATATTCATAAAAAGGAAGTTAATATTAAGTTACATCCAGAATTTACAATTATAAATACTATCATAATAAAAATCTATTACGACGTTTGTTTCAGAATTGCCCTAACTGAAACGTTACTTTTACGAGAAGTAAATATGAAACAGTAAATTCTATTACGACCTTGTGCCAAATTTAAAAGAAAACAAGAGCAAGCCGGTGTATTATGTCAAGGTTGAGATATGTTGTTGACCTCAGCACGAGAGGCTAATTTATGTTATATGAGAAAAAGTTTCCAGTTTCACGGAGCGTAATGAGACGAGTTGAAAGTTTAAAAAGATGAAACTTCTCGCGCGAACAGCTCGAGTGTAAGAGATACGAGTATGTGCGAGCTGTGAGCGTGTCTGGTTGAATACTGCCTTGATTCTGCATGCAATTAAGGCTAACTCCATTGCACTGATAATATTAGTTTTAAATAATTGTGACTTTAAGTTAAAAAATAACAATAAATCGTAACACCAACCTATAAGCTAAGCTATGGACATGTAAATAGTTTATGCATTCATATCAAAAGTGTTGTTAGTGGGTGTTATTGGAACCAATCATTATCTTTTTACGGTTAAAAGTGAAAGGAGCCGCAAAGTGCTTAAAGATATACTACAGAATTGCTTTCGATATATACTGTCATATACAATTTATAAATTAATACACGACGTGTCTGAGATTTTAATCCGAAGCTATTGTTACTTTAGGGATATAACACCTTCAAATCTGTTTACAATAATGTCATGTCATGTCAAGGCAAACATAAATAAACAAAACCGACCTCGGAGGCGCCTCTTTTTCTCAGAGCTTTTGTCATATAACTTTCACGACACATAATGAGTTGAAAGTTTAAAAGCAAAAAGCTGCAGGTAGCACAAACATGCCAGTTAATTACGCGGGCCGAGTTTTTGCTGCAATATCCGGTGGCGCCCACCCTGAGCCTAAACATACTCGCGAAGGTTGTGTAAATGAGTCGAGCTCGGAAAATTATTCCAAGAATATATGTATTCATTATTTTATATCCTTACGGCTGAGTGGGCGAAAATCTACTCAGAACTTTGGGTGGTCTTGAAATTCGAATCATTTTTAATGTGTGGTTTTGACAGATTTCCGTCATTCGTAAATATAGCATGTCTAATTATAGAACTCGCGCTTAACTGAGTAGGGTCCTGAAATAATAGCGCGGTGCGGCAGGGGTGTATTTTTATTATGTTAAATATCGCGAAATGTCATTCAGGCGTCCCGCGTCGCTCTCATACGTCACGAACCTACACAGTTAAGAGAGACCCCTATAGTTTAGTAGAGATTCAATGCATAGATTAAAGACAATCAGTACTTCTGTTGATGATACAAAAGAAAACGACA
The DNA here is from genome assembly GCA_018247775.1 of Udranomia orcinus. NCBI lineage: Eukaryota > Metazoa > Arthropoda > Insecta > Lepidoptera > Hesperiidae > Udranomia > Udranomia orcinus. The sequence goes on from DWGW01001041.1 coordinate 2,908, forward strand.
AATATCTTACCTTCCATTATTATAATTTCTGCATACCATTGTAAGAGAATTATGTCTCACAGAATAGTTCATGTCGAATATTCCTCAAAGCGTTCATTGTATGTCTATAAAGTAGCACCAGTTCTCCGCACGGAACAGTAACTCCTTAAAACACAACCGCAGGCTCTCATGGAGTTCAGCTCGCCACAACACCCGCGACTTAACTTTCTGTTCAAGTTTGCAGGTAACCGAGCCGCAGCGCAAAGGCTTATGTTTTAAATTCAGATCTTTGGCGTTTAAACTTTAAAATGTTCGATCCCGTTTTCAGAGTAAGTTCTTCCTTTGACGCGTTAAGAGTATTTATTTGAGTAATTTTAGAATTGTTATATCTTGGATTTTACTACCATTAATGCTGAATGTTCATTTTGTTTTATGGCTGTTACGTTTTCTTCAAAAATAGAAAGTGTAGCCTAAAGTTATTTTTTTTCGCAATGTGCATGTTTTTATAGCGTGGAATGCAACTCATATAGACGAGTCACAATTGTAGCTGAGATTCGTTTATGACATTACTAGATATCGCCCGTGGCTTTGTCCACTATATGGGTACATATGTATATTACGTAGAATAGCAGTTTTTTCCCACCTACTTGGCACTTATCATTAAGTATATTTTAGCTAATTTACACAAGATATTCATAAATTAAAAATTTCATCTAAATCGGTTTAATAACTTAAGCGTGAAAGAGTAACAAACATCCTCACAAACTTTCGCATTTATAATATTAGTCGGATTAACTGATACTTATAAGATACGTAAAGTTAATAGGTACATAGCAGTAACTCGGCCGAAATCGATTTCAAACAAGCATTACAGCTAATTAGCCGCCAATTTAAAAAGTGTCCTTCCGAACACAAGTTAAAGTTTTCCAAATTAGTACTCGAAGTGAAGTAATTGGTTGGGAGGAAAAAAACAAATTTGCTCACGACATAGCGGAAGTTGCTCGCCGCAGAAACTAAGCAGGCGGCCAACTTTGAGCGGCGCCGAATCGTTGTGGAACTTTTATTTTCGACGCTCTAGCTTCCAGCGACGTCTCTTGTGTGCAGAATCCTAAACAATTCTAGAGTAACGGATATTCATTCCAGTGAATTTGTAATTCTTATCTATGTACTTATGTATATATATGTGTGTGTGTGTGTGCGTGTGTGGGCGTGTGTGTTCATACTTATGTTTGTGTATGTACAGACACTTAACATTAACAGTGTGTGTATATCTGTGTTCGTGAGTGTGCGTGCATGATTGCGTATGTTTGAATGTATGTATGTATGCATATATGTAGGTAAGTATGTATGGATGTACTTGTATGTATGTATTATTTTTGGGCGCTGTCACTTTTATCCCCCGATGTTGCCGCGGGGCCTCACGCTCTTCGACCTAATTTAATTGTATAAAACCCCCATCATACAAACAACGGGCGCCGTGTAATACACTCCGCTGTAATGTTATGCAGGACACCTGTTCGAAGGCGGCTCGCTGGGCGCGTTGAATTGAAATGAGCAATTTCAGGGGAACCAATTTTTGTATTATTATTACGGATAAAAGAAATGAAAAGGAAGAGGGTAAGGTTAGGAAGAGTTGGCTAAAAAATACGTACTATATACGAGTAAAAGAAAAATACTAAGGATTAAGGAATCAAAGTTACTTTGAGAAATCATCAAAGCTTAGTTCGAGAGATTACATTTTATATTATTAATGCAGCAAATTTTCAAATTAAGGCAAACGCAACAACCTTAACTTTATAGAATATTACAATACTTATTGGGTAACATGTAAGCATCATTTATTCGTTAGTTATTCGGGAGTATTCTAAGAATTTTAAGTCTCAGCTTCATCAGAAAAGAAATTATAGAAAATCAGTAAACTCGATCAAAGTTGGCAAGTCAAGCGGTTAATGTCAATTTCAGCTTTCTAATTGAAAAGTGGTTTTACTTTTCAATTAATTAACTCGGAAATTCCTTGGTAAACTGGCATCCAGTATTAGCGCGAACTTCAAATAACTACTCACTAACCGTGGTAATTTATTAAGAAGATCGAGATAAAATTAATTAGTACAAACGGTTAACATTCCGGGAAGTTTCAGGAAGCCCTCGGAGATTTTAAAGCACCGCGATCCACAAATACATTAAATCAAAGAAAACGGCGAAACTTGATCGGAGTTTGCGACTCCACCAGCCACTGTCAAGTTCAGCGCTGCTAATTGAAAAGTGGCTTTTCTTTCCATTCAATAACTAAATTAGCTTCGGAATTTCGAAGTTATCTCGAAAATGTGTACTCAAATAATTAATTTCTTGTCTCACATCTCTTTTTAAAGGGACGTGACGAGACGCATTTAAATATACATAAGTAATATACCAACAATAAAGTACTAATTTCTCCTATCTTTAAAATCGTAACTTGGATAACAGGAAATAAAAAAAAATGTCTCATTATTTTTTAATAATTTACTTTTGATGGATGAAAAAATATAACCATATGCGAAATAGTATTTCTATGCCTATTGGTTTTAATAATGAAGAAAGGGTAAAGACGCAATTAGGAGGTGTTGGTACTTCATCGTCAATGTATGTATTAGTTTCAATCGACATTTCAGTTGAACCCGCAATAATTGCTGAAACAATTTTGAAGCAAGAAGACAAAGTCTGTGCAATAGGAAAAGGTGTGGTTTTTCGCTTGTAGGACTTCATACTTATATAACGTATGATATTAATTTCCATATTTGCAAACCGGGTCTCCTCGGTTTCAGAGGCCTGTAATATTCTTACTTATTTTTACTTATTCAACTCGTGTCTTCCAACATGAGCTCCGAGCACCAAGTTTGCTAAATGCATCAGCGCAGTCTGACAGACGTTGTAATCCGACTGTGCAAGACTGTGCGGGGAATATTCTAAAGAGCAATTTTAATCCGATGTCGCATGGGTTTTAAAATGAAAAGATTTTTTTTATGACTAGGAGGTAGTGAACGCGCATTCACTTGATGGTAAGTGGTCACTGCCGCCCATGGACATCTGTAATCACAGATGGGATCGAGGTTTTTTCTTAGGTCGATCACAAATCCGTTCATAAGGACAAAGTTGGAATGCCTCGGTCAAGTATGTCTCCCCCTTCCACCACAACCACCACCAGCAGAAAACACCACAGCACAGCAGCAAGAACACTGTTGTTATAAGGCGTGGCGGAGTGGCGGTGGTGCCTCTGGAGTCGAGCCGTCAAAGGTCCCACCTTCGTGATTGAGATTGTGTGATCTCCTTTATTTGATATGAAAATAAAATATTTTATTTCGGGAAATGCTTAAATTATAAATAAAAAATCAAACAAACTCCTCCATCCATCATGCATCCAAGACATCATCTATGAAAAACGGGTTGTTTAAATTCAATAGTTATGTTCCGTAGAAGATGGTGTGTTTTCCACCTTATGTATTTGGTATTATTTAACGTTGCTTTCCTCTGTAAATCGTTAATATTAGCTATGGTTACTAACGCTCCAAGTGGATAATACTTATTTTCTCGAATATAATTGTTCTATTGATATTGATAATAATTAACCCATTTCAGCATTTTGATCTCATTAATCGAATAGTTAGGTACTAATTTAAAGGGAATGACAATTGCAGCGCATGTAAAAATACAATAAACACAACTGTGGAACAAATTTAATAATCCAATTAATTGAATTCATAACCTGTTTAAATTTAAAACGTGATAATTGAAATCATTATATCTTTAATGTTATTATCAAATAATAGTTTTACGGTTGTGCGTATGTACCGCGTTCTGATTTTAATATTGTGACAGATAATTTCGTTATTGGCGTTATCAATGTAGAATATTAAACTGAAACCCTGATAAATTTGCGGCTGTTTGATTTAAATTGTTAATTAGGATAAAAACATGATTATTTTCAATTGTAATTATTTTGGTTAATTACTAATATTGCTTATAAATTTACAGTTTTATGATGTCATGTGTTATGTATGGTGTGTCTTTCGGATTTAAATGTACCTCTTGACTTATAATACGTTATAATCTGTTTACGATAAAAAACGTATACGATAAAAATATATTGCCTATTGGGAATTACGGACTCAGATAATTATCTAGGAGGATTTTTTAATGATCTTTGACTTACCTTCAGTAGTATAAAGATAAATCAGTGTACAGGTACATTAGATGCTTATTTGCTCTTATTGCTTTTTATTGCTTAGATTTAATGATTGGCAGACATTTTATAAAAACAACTTAATACTTAAGAAACTAACTACAATACGAAATGCTCATGATAGATGAAATTCATGATTTTTTATTTAACTAGCAACAATGAAGTGACAAACTTTCACGCAGATAACTGATAATAGGGTATCAATAAGTAGAGAATAGTAATTGTCCGATTTTTTATTAAAGATACAGTCACAGAACAAGACATTACACTTACAGAAATTTTAAACACGAAAATCGAGAAAATTGCACTCGACAGAGAACCTTAGAAGAGAGAAGAGTAATGGTTTGTCCTTAGATGTGATGATCTTATAAAACTAAGATCTAACTAAGAACAATCTAATGTTAGCTGCTGAGAGACCTAAAAAGGGTGTTTAAGAACAATCCAGACCCGCTGAGGCTATTTAAAGAGGTTTCTAATTAAGATAAAATAATTTGCTCCACCGACCCTCCTGCAAAATTTTAATATGAATACTTTGTATATCCCGCTCACTCATTCTCAAATATCGTTACCCAAAAACTAAGTATGTACATTTATTTTATTTCTCATAATTTCAAGGCTAATGAGGTTTCCTTATATTCATTAAATTTCATGTAATGAACTCAATTTGCAATAAAGATTATCAAACGACTGAAACCTACCGTATCTCGTTATTAAATCCCATTTCTACTTACGAATTGTCAGCATTGTAAGAAAAGTCCTTTAGTTACTTTTTCGGTGAAAGTCCTCTAATAAAAAGTAGAACTCTGAATCACTTTGTGGTAGACAGTCTTAAAATAAGTCTAGTCCAGCCACTATTTCATCTAAATCGGAATATAGTAATATCGAATCTATCTGATTAAGAACAAGTTGAGGAAACGATACAACCCATAACATACGAGTAAAGGCTTTAAAAGACTGTCTTATAAAGTTCGTATATAATTTAACTATCATTATATCTGGGGAACGAAATATCAGAACAAAGAGAGGTTAGATCATATTCGTCGTTAGAATATGGGTTTTAAGTCTGTAATTATCGACACATTTGATTTAAAATATTATTTTTGTATTCATAGTCATTATTATCAATATTTATAAACATATTCGATTCGCTTTTCCAACTTGCTAGAAAATCCTAGATTAATAGAGGGGAACCACGCAAAAGCTGCAATAAACAATGCTTATCTAGAGGAAGTCGTGCAGATAGCATTGCAGGTGGCAATTAATCGCGATTAGCGACCGCGACTGTCGCAGTCGCAAGATGTCTCGATTGTCGCACCCGATACAGATAACCGTCTGCATGTTACAATATTAACCAAATAATTAGTAATACTAGATAATAAGAGGAAGTCATTTGTAAATTTGTAAATTTAAGGGAGTGACACATAGTTATTCGCGTGCGGTGGCAATTCTAACACCTGTTCGTGATTTACAAAAACAATGTTTGCGTTGTGTTCTAGTAAGAATTGTGTGATATGATATGAATACACGTTGTATTTCAAAGATTTACGTTTGTCTTCAATGTACATATGAGTGACAGTTTTATTCAGAGCTGGATTGGTGAAATATTTACGCACTATATACGTTCTCCTGTGCTTCGGAGGCCACAGATCGAGATAGATCACAACCATTAAGCATCACCCAAAAATAGTTATTTTTATTTATGTCTCATAATAATTTATTTAATTAGTTACATAATTTTTTATCAAAAAATAACATACAGTTGGCGGAGTTAATATCTAGTGACATTCTCTCCCAGTCAATCTAGTTAATAATAATAATATAATTAGATCCAGTATGAACTTGAATTAATTCATTTTTGTGAAACGTAAGTCATGGACTATGAACCGTAGGAGAATTCAAATTCCCTTAGATAACACACGCAGAAAGCCTTGGGCAAGCCAGTAATAAACGAACCGCTGATTTGCTCCGAATAACTGTTATAGAGAAAATTCCTCTCAATCTTGGGGATAAGAGAAATTATTTTATACACATATATGTCATAAATGTATGTCGGAATAGACATACCAGGAGAGATTTGATTATCCCGGCCGTCGTATGTAATAATTGTTTGCGAGAGCCCAGATTCCCTCGGATTATACCGAGATTTGACTCGACGACTGAAGGAAATCTCGGAGTGAATTTCCAGATTATTTGAGCACGGAGATGTGATACAATGCCGTGAAACATTTTCGTCCAAACCTTGAGATATTTTTGGGGTTTGTTTGAGGCACATTTTCCAGATTGTTATGTATTGTGGATTCAAGTACCTATATCTACAATTTTAGGAAGAAATACCTAAAAAATATATTAACAAATATGTGTTTTTGTTTGTTTATTTATTAGGAAGAACCTTCTTTCAGGTCAAAATGGTGGCTGATTTGTGCGTGTGTGAGAATAAAAATTGTCCTAATCCTAATTCAGGGCAGAGTAAATGCTAGAAAATTTATTTGTAATGCGCATAATTAAGAAAATATTGAAGATACTCGGTACTCGAACCAGGTACTTCCAGAACGCGGTGTTCTGTTTAATCTATTGTTTATGTGTACTCAGGCATCCCTTTGCCGATTCGTTTAATACCCAAAGGACTTATATTCTTATCTAATGTTTCTAGGAAAACTATACGAAAACCGAAGAGCTTTGATTTTTTCGATATTCTCACAGATTTTCTTACTTGAGCTGATCTAAGCTGATCTTATCGAGATTAGGTACTTTGGGAAAATCCAGCAACTTAACTGTCTAGCTAGTTGAAATAAATATTGTACTGTATTTCTATCTCTCACGGAGAGAAAAGTGTACGAATTGCCGAAAATGAAAACATTGCTGCTTTCAGATTTCGCACGTTAAACGCTAGAGACTGTTGTTTCTTGTCTTCAAATTTTGGAGCAAATATTTATAATTTTATAAAATTCTTAGATAACTAACACAATTTACTTTATAAATAAGTTATTAGATAAATATTATATTATTTCGCATTACATACGACTTTGAACAATACATCTCTTCTTCAATTCTTTTATTTGATTGATCGATAAAATAATACACAAAAAAAATTTAATCTTAGATGGCATTACGAGCGAACCTTGTAACGTATAAATGATATCATACTTATTATAATTAATATTAGCTACAGACTAATGCAATAGGTTATCGGTAAATAGCACGATGATGATCAGCGTTGCAGCTGCGCTGTAGAAAGCAAGGCGAGCCACGTGTTTATGTATATTAGGCAGCTGGCTTACGACTGACTAGGGAAATTCGGGGCTGGTATGGCAGATGTATGGTTAAAGCAACACGGACAGTTTAATATGAAGATACGGTTCCTCTACACATATTCGGACAGTGAGTTAAATAACTTAGTGCTTAGAAGTAGTATCTCAAATATAGTTCCACTTTTACTTGGAGTTGAAAGTTTCCATAACGCGATGTTTACATTTTTTTTCTTTTTTTTATAAAATTAAGGTAGCAACCAAGCATGCATTCCACCTAATAGTCATTGCTCACCGCATGGATATTTGTAATCAACCCAAGATAGAATCGAAGATCTTTCTTAGGTCGACCACAGATACTCGTGAGTTGGAACGCCTAGGTTCAATGTGGCTCCACCCCCTTGAACCACACCCTTTAAACGTAAACACAGCAGCAAGAACACTGCTATTATAAGGCGGTAAGGTGGCGGTGGTGCCTCCGGAACCGAACCTGTTCCTGTCGAACCTGGAAGGTTCTGTCACTTTCAAAGCATGTTCATAAGTTTGGCTTTCTTAATAACAGAATAATTTAGGACGTAAATAGATGTATTCGTTACGACATACATGTTAATTGTCGTATTTCGTCTTAATTTGTTTTCATTGTTACTTTTTTAATTTGGTTCCTTATATATTTCCTCTTATTATAACATTATTTTGTTATAATAAGAGCACCATCCTACCGGCATTCCTTAACAAAAAATATGTTGTAAAAAAATAAATTGTGTTCTCCTTTGTTTCCGTTAAACGAAGGGTCCAGACAATTATAACATTTCCAGGAATTCCCTTAAATATCAGGAAATAATAAACAATGAACGAAAGTACGGTCCGTGGCTATCGGGTCCGGTTATTTACAAGCCGACTCTTACATATTTATTCGGCCCGTATTTAGCATACAGCGCACGTTCCACAGATAAAACTCTGCCAACTTCCCAACAGTGGACCATTATTGCTTTGCACTTCGCTGTATGGGATTTATTGCCAAACGGTTATGCTGCGGCTTTGTTGTTTTCGAGTTCTCTGTCATAAATTCTCACTGAAATATGGCTTTATCTTAAAATAAATATACCTATAATTCACAAGTCACTGTGTTCATATGTCACGTTAGTCTCTGATAGAGCTCAATCGAATTTAATGGAGTTTTGTGAGTGTGCGTATGATTGGCGAACGCTTATGCTTACATCTGAATACTAAGACTCCAGACGCTTTTGGCGTGTAAATACATTTTTTGAGAGTTTTTTTATATGGCAGTATGTGGCTATCTGTTTCCACTAGTATCCTATGAAAAATAAGTTGTGATAATAAAGTATACATACTTTTTATTAATAGTGTTAATTTATTTACCAGCTAACAATTTACTGCATTTTACAAAATAAGATTTTAGAAGATAATTCAGTAAGCACAAATATTGAGATTTAAGTGTTATGCACTATAAGGTTAGATTTCAAGTTCGTACTAGAACGTTATAACTTTAGTCTTAGTAAACAGAAGTTCCGAGACGAGACTGTATCCCGTAATTAGCAGCGCGACATGACTTTAGTTCAAAACTCCTTCACAAGAAACCGGATTAAATATCCAAGAAAATTGAACTCGACGTGCGAAAAGTTTTTATGAGATTTTACGTTATGGTTATTGCAAGCGTCATGATGAACTTTTTTTTTATATAACATTGAGGTAGTGAAAGATTATTCACTTCATATGTTTGAAAGTGGTCACTGTCGCCCATTTACATCATGATATATGATCAAACTTCTTTCTTAATTCGACTCCAAGTGCATTGACCACAGAGGGTTAAGTTAGAACGTCCCTGTTTTTTTTTTAGCGTCAGGAAATCCCCACGGATACCCTACCGCCACGGGGCCGGCAGCAGGGTTATGTGGGATTCGAACCCACTAAAAC
>DWGW01001042.1:0-12280 GCA_018247775.1 Udranomia orcinus
AATTTCCATATTGTGACGTACCATAATTCAATTATCAAAAATACTACTACTACTACTACTAATATTTCCGCAAAATTAAATTCAAAACTAAATTATCATTGCTAAATCTCGTCATGTTTTTATTGATAAACAAAACATTTTCTGTGTGATAAATTCTCTATATAATTAAAAGTTATAAAGAAGTTTGTACATTGTCCGAACACTAACGGTAATTTAATGTATATAAAGGACACAAATACTCTGACGATACACGTTCTTTGTATTATTGACAAATTAAACGATTAATAATACTTTGGCACAACTTATAAGAATATATTTTGTTATTAGTCTCCTGCTCTTGCGAAGTTTTTACTAAGTTCGGATGAACTACACCGTTTATTTATTGTATTATTTATTATAATTTTTTTTCTTTGAATTTCTGTCGACATAAAGTATAAGTACAGATATAAATATCCATAAAGATATAGCCCTAAGTACTGTTAAGGGATTTCGTATATCTACAATGAAATATTATATTAACTTCGTAAAGGTGCTCTATTATTTGTGAAACTCAATGTATTTCAATGTACACAGCATCTGCAAGCATTTAATGTCTCGATATCGCCTTAAGTAAACTGCATAATCACATCTGCAACGTCGCAGACAAAGCCAAATGATTAACCAAACTGTTAAATAACAATGAATGAAAAATATGAATTATATACCAAATATGATAGTCTTTAAGGTTTTCATTATATCGACTTTCGGATACGGTCAAATCGTCTCGGCGTGTTTTTGCGTGTGATCTTTATGTGGATACTGGCTTCCGTCCGCGGCTTCGCTCGCATTATTAAGATGGGGGCAAATTTTAACGCCACCTATGAACAACATCCGGAACGAAATATTTAGCAACTAACAAAACATCGATTTTCCCATGGGATTGAGATGTTTTACCGCGGTAAAAAGTAGCCTACGTCACTCCACCCTCCTAACTATCTCCATACACATAAACTATAACATATAATAGCTATGTTGCGACGTGAAAGAGAAACAAACAAACACACTTTCATATTCATAATACTAGTATAGAAGTATAGATTACGGGATGAATACTGCAGCTAAGACAGTTCTTATACTGATGTCCGCGTGGCCTCCGGTTTGAGGGTCGTTTATTTAATTTATAAAAAGATATCGATAAATAGTAACAGGATGCAAAAATACGCGCGCAAAAATGTTTGAGATGATTTGATTGTACACTCCATTCAGTCTAATGTACTTAAATCACAATTATCACGAGGCACGTTCACGTTTCTTGGACAATATTTTTTTTATTTCAATCATAAATTTTTCACGAATATAGTAATGTCCTATAAAAATGACGTAATGTCTTGAGGCTACATGCCGGTAGATGTGAACGTTGCCTTATATTGTCTTGACGAGTAATAGTATTATAATTGGGATGGTATTTCGATTCTTTTAAATTTAAGTCTATTTTGTTGTAAATAAATGATATTTTTCCAGAAAATAGAAAGTGTGATGAGATAACTTGCGTTTTATTGCGACCACTCAGTACTATAATTGATGTATATAAAATCACTAATAATAATTAAAGGTACACCAACCCTTGCGACTCTCTGTAAGTCAATCAATTTAAGAAATAGACCATTTTTGATTTTCTGAATTTGAAAAACAAGATAGCAGTTGCTTAAATGTGTGAAAAACGCTAGGAAGCTATGGCGTTCCACATCAGTCCGATAATCTCCCTATGTCTAGAAACAAGTGTTACACGTAGGTGTTGTACATAGTTATTTAGTCCTGTAACATTTTCGACAAGTACCCTCAAACCTTACTCAAGGACTCCACTCGATGTCGTAAAATTTGAGGGTATTAAACGAACACCGTCTTTCCACAATTAAGTGAAAAATGCATGTCCAATACCAGGATGGAAAGAAAGCGAAATAAAACGCCATTACACCAATAAAAGCTAATCAATGAGTATAATCAGAAGAGCAGGTCGGTGATGTCGGGCGGGCGCGTGCAGTTGTTGTGCTTGGCGAGCACGAGGCGGTCGGGGTCGAGCGCGAGCTGCTGCAGCGCCGCGTAGATGCGCGCGCGCAGCTCCGCCTGCAGCTCGCGGCCGCGCCCCAGCACCCACATGCGGTCTGCAATGATATACCACCTGTATTCTCGTAGCTGAATGTAGCGTAGTTAGCTGTTAGATGTTTTTTTATTGCATGAGGGTAGCAAACGACCGAGCAATCCGCGAATTAGTAAATCACCGCCACCCATTGTCTGTAAGCAATCCAAGCCAGGATCGTTCTTTTTTATGTGGACAACAGACACGTTGGTACTCTTGAGGACTTAGTGTTTCGATTAAGTGTATCTTCCTGTCAGTTATAAGGCAGAAATAGGTGTGGCAGTGAGTGGTGCCTGCGTAGTCGAACCACGAAATATTCTACCATGATCAAATTTCAGTGGGATTCGCGACTAAGATATGGATTTAAGAAAATTTACAACTCACTCTGGTTTTTCTTTTCAACTGCAATATAAGACTAGCAAGACGTTACGTCGTAAAAGTCTCAACAGCAATAAATAATCCACCATGACAACTATCACATAACTTGTGTTGTGATGTAAGACGATGAGATCACTGACCAGAATGCGCAATGCTCAAGTTGGTGCAGGACCAGATGATAGCGAACTGGTTGTAGTCGGTAAGCAATACGTTGTACTGGCCGGCGCCGGGCAGCAGCCGCCCTATGATGTACGGCATCCGGTTGTTCAGCTTGTACCGAAATGTGGACGAGCCATTGTAGCTCGGAATGCCAACTCCGTACGTGGTAGATGGATTACCGGTCCTGGGAAATATTGTAAACGTCTTTATAGACTAAGCAAAGATAACAGAGGTGTCAATTAACAATTACACATTTTGCTTCCTCTTTCACTTAGTAATAATATAATTAGTTATCAAGTTCCACTTTAGTTAAAATTTGGCGGACTTGAAGGATGTGTTTATAAATATCCTACAGATTGCGTATTAAATAATTGACAATTGAAATAAAAGAGCTTGGTGTAGAATTCGTAGAATCAAGAAGTTATGAATTACCTAGTTACGAAATCTGACTAACAAACTGGATTAAAAACTAACAAAATAGACTGCTTTAATTTAAATTTCGACGACTTTTGTGTCAACGGTTGCGCCATTTAACATATTGTATTCTTGTCCATAGAAGGTTAGAACTGTTCAAGATAACATAATTAATAATAAACAAATTAAATTTTAATTCGTTTATTCGACGAGATTAGTACATTGCCCTTGATCAATATAATTTGTGCAATAAAAAAATCGGGCGCTTAGTAACGTGCTACGTCATTTTCATTTGTATTCAATCAAAGCGGCTGCAATACTTAGGTACTGGGAAAAGTCCAATAAGGTATTGGTTACTTCGTCTCACGGACATAATTCTAGGGAACCTGGTAACCGTAAACATGAACCACAATCGTTCCAATTAAGGTCCGTTTGACCGGTTAAAAATTACAAGTTCTCAAACCTTGAAATTTCTATCGGAAGAAATTACTTGCTGTATCTTTTTAGTTGAGATTGCTTCCGATCTAACGCAGACAGATAAAAAATATAAAACATAGGTGTCAACAGCTTGTAGGAGCACCTATAGCCTATACATACTTAGATATTTTTAAATTTGAATATAAAACAAAACCTACCATCTGTTCGTGGTTTTAACTGTGATAAGGAGATAGTCTCGCTCATTTAGAGACACTTCCAACTCCGTGCAGCTGGATGCAACCTCCATCAGGTAAAATGATCTCTCCACCTCGTACCACGTGCCGGTCATCTGCAAAACATAAGGAATATCGTGGGAGGGAAAGAACCTACTTATAACAGAGGAATAAGACTGTACTAGATTTCCATAAATTTAAGTAAATTTCACCTTCATTTGTACCTAATTTCTGTAACCGTACCACTTACTATGTAGCTTTAGGTAAATTTGCTAGCATACTTTCGTTACGCGCGTATAAAAACTAGGACTATAAAAATAAGTGTAATTTTTCTCATATTGTTTCATACGATATTCAAATGCATGATAAGCACGTCATGAATTGTCCATACATTATAAGTTGAGTAACACAACAGAATATTTATATATATAGATAAATTTGAATTAAACATTTATACACACTAAGTCAGTCTCGACCTTTACCCATATGTAAACGGAAGTACAAGTCTACCAAGCGACTTGAACAATTAAACTAAAAACGGTAAACAAGTACCTATATATTAAGCACCCAATAATGCTTTAATTAACTTTATATAAATACGTTTTCGAATTATTTGAATTTGCTTTTGCAACTCTCTTTATGTCCCACTACTACTTTTTATGTCTGTGGTTTCACAAAAAACAAGCGTAGCAGGATGCCAAACAAAAATTATATGCCACAGTGGAAAAAAACATTTAAATTTCTGCTAAAAAACAAGTATCGTTCATTTAAAATATATATGATATAAACAATCCTAACATATCTAATGATATTTTAAGACGGTTTAAATTCCAGATTAAAATCAATGACTTAATTGGCAAGCAGTCTACCACATATCTTCAAATCTTTATTATGTTGTCAACAAATTCTAATGATTGCTTTTATTCATTTTTGCTAATGCTAAATGGGAATATTAAATTGCATTCGGAAAGTAATTTCAGAAGCAAGGTGACTAGACCGTGCGTAAATAATTTACAATTATTGTTCTCCTAGTCTCCTCGTACGTAGTACGTGAACTGACATTTGTATTATTTTTATCAAACATTGAGATAGCAAACGAGCATGCACTCCACCTGATGGTAAGTGGTCATTGTCAGTCATGCACATTTGTAATCTACCGAAGACACAATCTAAATTATATCTTAGGACAACCCTTTAAATCAGAACAATAAGAACGTGATATTGTAAGACAGAAATATGCCAGTTTCGCGGTGGTGCCTCCGAAATCGAACCACAATGTTTTATCAAGTGAAAAACGTGAACAGTATATTCTTAATAATAATAATGTTAATTAATCTAATAGTTTCCAGTAAAAATAAATTATACGGGCTATAAATTATTAAAAAATATGCACTGTAGGTTGGAGAGTTAATTCAGTAGAACCTATGTACTGAATGTGTATTCAACTAATTTTAAAAAAGTTTCATTTATACTTGTTTTTAAAATACATTGCGAATAATTTCATTCTATAATAGAATCAGTGATATCAAGAAACAGCAAAGTTGGTAGGTACAGTAGACTAGACAAACAAGCAATTTCTGATTAATTCAGTATAAGTTGGTATTATAGCTGCATATACATAGGAATTTGTTTACCTACTAACTTTCACTAGGTAACTTGAGTTCTGGTTAAATTATTTGAATTAGGTACATTATTTAGTTATTCTTTTGTAATTTTGTATGTACAAACATCATTGTATGCTTCGTAACGAGAACTACTAGACAACACAAGACAAAATGGTACACCTTAATACGATTTATTTTAAACAACTGCATTTGATGTCATTACTTTATATACATTTACATTCGTGATGTACGTTGGCTAGGGCCACGGGAAGGTAAAGATTAAATCCAAGTTTTCTCGATATCCTCCTCGAGATCCGATCACTGAAAACCGCTGTGTTTGAAAAATGATAATTGAAAAATTTGCTTTTATGTGCCGTGCTGAAGACACAGTTACTATTAGATATGACACCGTTATTAAGAAATATATATAACTTACCTTCCTTATATCAAAGTTGGGTAGCTGAGGGTATATCGGACACTTGCCCAGACCAGTGCTCGTCACAGTTTTAAACACCGCGCTAATTAGGAACAACACAAAATAAAAGCTAGTCGGTCCTATCACACGAAAATCACCCATTTTAGTAAGTTTTTGATTATTATTATTAATTATACTAGTTAGGCATCGAAAGAACGCAATGCGACTATTTTGTAAACATAAATGTTTGGTGATTGTTTGGTAAGCGGCACGCGGCGCCGGTCGGGTCCGCGGTCTACACTGAAGCATTCGACTACAGCTGAAACGATTAATATTCATGTAGAGTCCACGGGTCGTTTGCGTAGCGGCTGGTATTGTAACAATTTTTCGAAGATCTATTGTTTGGCTATTCCGCATCATAATTGCATTGGATTTGATAAGAATTTTGAAGCGTTTGAATTCCATGAATAATATACAAGAAATGAAACGAGCACGTATTAATTACACACAATATTAACGCATCTTAGCCTTCCCCTTTCTCTAATCACTAGTGTGTGGTCATACGAATAAATCTGACATCTACTTATTATAGATTTTGATTGCAAAATATTATTTCCATGTCATAAACAAGATCTTAAATGTGAGTGGGAAATTATTGAATCAATCGAAGTATGCGCATCCATTTAAACTCCAAATAAACAGATTCCTTTCTGAAGTTCGTTAGAATAAAAATGGAAGACGCCATCGACTGATTAAATTTAAAACTTTTGTATTGAATCTCAATGTTAACAGGTTGTGCATTAGGTTTGATGAAGCATGTAGAAGACAATTTGTGAATTAACATTTTCACCTCGCACACCTCTCGTTCTTTATAAAGGAGTCACAAAACACGTGATAAATTAATAAATAAACATGACTAGAACGAACGTCAGTGACGGTGCATAAGTAGTGATGTCCGTCGTTTACTTAGCGTTTAATATTAATAAATTTCAACGCCTTTTATGTGAACAGACTGTACCTATTGTAGATATCAGTCAGTGCAACAGTAACATTTAATCCTCTTTCGTAATAATTATTTCTTAAGGCTAAGTTTGTATATCAGCAACATAATTCGTCGACCTAATCATGTTGTTTAAATAAAAACATATATTTACTTAAAGAAAACGATTTATTTTGTGTTTAACACGATATTTACATTTTTGTTAACATTAATCTACACTTAATTACTTATTAAACGAAGTCCAAAAACAAAAGTCCAAGTTTTATTACGACCTTAGGTCATCGGTTTCATTATTTTATTACAGTATCTTGTATATACAATCCAATAATTACAGTATAAAATATGCACCTTCTATATAATTAACTACGTTACTACAGGGGACTGTATATAAATGTAAGAATTGTTACATATTTCTCTACGATCTTGTTATTCCTAGAGTAGACGTAGTAAATTAAAAGTATGCGTCTATCACACTAGGATTTTATGTTCATATATATGTCCTAGCTTGTGCAGATCATTGCGGAATAACATCTCTTAGGAACCAAATGTTCGCGATGGCGTAAGCTTGAAATGACTTGAATTTCCTGCAACAATTTCTTATAACATTATAAATTATCATCGTGATGATGATATTGCAATTGCGATATCAGCCATAATAGATAATTATTCAAGTAAGTTCCACATGGGAAAGTTCACAATTTAGAATGGTATTGGAACAGAAGCAGCTGCGAACTCATGATTGTAATAGTTTTGAGCGCATAGTGAAACGCAAGGATTGAGCGCGCTATCAGCTATTCTAGATTTTGTTCTTCAAACAAGTTCACCACAGTCCACATATTGAAATTGAAATGGCTAATATACTCGTAGCTTATATTAGTCATTTAAGTTTTATTCTTTCCCATCACCACTTGATATTGAGTGCTATGTCATTCTTTTCCACGGCGTGGTAGGTCGTGTGGAGCATGGCGCGCGCCTTGTCCGAGTGTCTGCCGTGGAGCCACTCCGCGTAGAGGGCGCTGGCGAGCTCGCCGGGGGCGGGGCCGGGGGCGGGGCCGGGCGCGGGCGCGGGGGGCAGCGCGGCGTACTCGGCGAGCAGGCGCGCCACCAGAGTGCGCCCCGTCTCGCCCGCCGTCGGACGCACCTGCGCGCCGCCGTTCAAGCACCCTGCAACGAGACACCATGACTTCATCGTTGTATATACGATTTCCGATAACACTTAGTAACAACATCTGTGACATGACACAATAAAGGGAAAGTAAGTTAACCAAACCACATAAAACAAGTGTACATCTACGAGTACACTCTTTAAATCAGGACTGAAATATACTATAAACTATATCATCACGCTCTTATATACTCATAATTTTTATCAAACCCTGATAGTAGCTTCGTCTCCGTAAATCCCATAGTCATGGGTGTCTGTACAACTGACTTGTAAGATGTATATGTATAATTGTGTGTGAGAGAGAGAGAAGGAGGGGCCCTCCCCCTTCTCACTCTCTCTCTCTCTCTCTCACACACACAATTTCTATTAGGTCAGATAAACTTACCTGACGGACACGCCATAACCTCCACGTAGTGGTACGGCGATTTTCCCCTCTTCAACTTCTGAACAAGATTCTGGATGTTTCGGAATCCATTGACTATTGCAAACTTCAACACCTCTTTGCCGTCCTTTTCTAAAGTCACTTCCCGGAAATCTGGATTTCTGGATGGAAGAAATAATGACTATGAGACCTGGTAAGTATTCCATGAATAAGTATTTATTGTGTAGCGTCTGTGGAGCGTGCGGTGTAGTGCAAGTATGAAACGAGACATTTAATTCACACAAGAACTCTTAATCTCACTACAAACATTTCTAAACTCAATCAAGTATAAGAACTATTTTTACGGTATTACTAATAAGCGTTACAACACCGCTTGTGTTTTTAATGCAAATGACAGTTACATTTCTTTTTGTTAAACCAAACGAAATTTACTAAAATAACAATGTTACAACAATTGTTACTAACGTATCATCATCATATAAAGGCCTTAGGTCAGTTGAAATACTTCAGTATTCAATGAAGGTCATTTTATTGCATGTCATTGTAACCGAATTGTGTACTGACGTGATATATATGATACCCGAATAAGTTATGCATTGTAAGCTAAATATGTTATGCGTGTATTCAATGCAAATAAAATATACGTATATCTTAATCCCATATTAGGTCTACTTTCTTTACCTTCACTAAGCTATTCCATTGTCGTATTTTAAAAGTATAACAAAAACTGTGTTATATGATCCACATACTTGACATCTATATTCGACGTTACAGATTACACTGAAACTGTTTTGATTTAATTAAGAACTAATTTTTATATTAATTATAAAGTTTACAGGTTCATTCATAAACAATAAATTTGTTTTCATAAACATTAAATACATTTCTATTTGCCATTAGTAATTGGCTTTCAGCGCTCTTCGGTTCTCTTACTATGGTAGACCGAGACAGAAAACCGGCAGGTTGTAAACCGCTTCCGCCTTTGAAAGCGTCTTGATTTGAATAGAGCCTACCGGTATTCCAGTACAGTCGGTACAGACCAGAGAAAGTCTTTGTTATTTAAATTGTGTTAGTTTCTTTTCGATGCATTGGTGCATAATAAAACATAAAAAAATGAGAAAGACGATCTGAATTATACTTTTTTTCTTCAGACTATTCAATGACGAAGAAAACACATAATTTTACAGTTAAAATCCGGCAAAATAATCATGTGAATATAATTATTTATCATATATTATTGTAACTAATAACTGATCAAGTTAAAGAAAGACGATTTGGTAAAATGTTACGTACATTAGATTAGACCGATTCCTTTCTTATAACTTATATTATAGCTGGTCGGGAATTGACCCCGATAGACCAGAATTGTGACGAGCAGGCTAACCTAGTTCCATGGCAGTCAAATTAAACAGGTGAATACGTATTAGACAAGCTCATTCCCTTCGTTAATTTTGATATTCTCCAGTCGGCGGCCCCAACAAATGAAGACGAATTACGCGCCAAATTATATAATTAGCGACAGACGTTCCGTAAGGATCGCGTGTTAATTTCTCCGCGTTAAATAATAAAATAGGTAATGGAAAGACCGTCATATATATATCATAATATTGTCGGCGAAATTCGTGAATATTATATGAATTTTTGTTCCTTTAGAGTTAATTTGATATAGAGTTAATTGATAAGTCAACAGACAAAGGCTTTACGCACAAACCCAGACTCCGAGCTGCTGTTGGCATTCCTAATAGAAGAAACCCAATAATATTTTGCCCGACTCGGGGATCGAACCCGGGACCTCACGCTCAGCAGTCGAGCTTACGACCGTCAATATTATGTATTCATTTATCAAATGTTATGCTCATAATCTTTTACATACCGTCCGAATCTGGGTTACAAAATAAGGTTTGGGAGTTGTTGGCAATATTTCATGGGAACAAAGATTGGGTCGCGAGGCGAGGATTACGTGGTATTCGCTGTGAACGGGGAAAAGAATTATAAAATTTGAGCGTATTTTACGTAAGTATTGGATTCACACTTAGTCAAATAACGGGTTCTGCAGATTTTTAATGTATTTTCTCTGGAGATAGATTTTTGTAAGTGTATAAATATTGCTGTGTGTTACTTAATTAACTGTAAGTATCGAAAAGGACACGTGAATTAATTGTAGATCTAATTTATTCAATTAAAAAATATTCTTGAATAACAAATATTTGTTGCATTTTTTTTCTTATAATAAAAATAAAATTTATCAAAAAATAACTTTACCCTCTATAAAGCCTGGCTACTTCAAATTAAATATCTAAGATGGGCACAAAGATTGCCGATCTTCAAGAATCAAGAATTAATGATCGTCATACACATATGTACGAGTACATGTCCATTAGTCAGTGGCTTTCAATGCCTTCAGTCTCTCAGGCTATGGTAGTCCGAGAGAAAAAAGGCGACGAAAAAAACTCCCATACGGTCTGAGGTGTGTTTAAATCAACAGCAACAGCAACGGTACAAGTAAACCTGCGCTTTAACGCCCGAAGGTTTTAATATTAGCCGGAAGATCCCTACGGCCCGCATCGTAGGCCGATTGCCTTATGTCGAATGCTGACAAACTTTTTTAATATAACTGCGCAGGAATATAAAAAAATCTATCAAACTTCGCCGGCCCGAATTGGTCGCTTTAACTGCCATTCACACTGGTATTCGGATCCCAGGGTTTTTATTACCCCGAATTGGCTCTTGACGTATTGCGAAAATATATTTCGGTCAACGCTTTCCTGAATTTAGTTTTTTGCGTGGCTGACTTTCGGTTCGAATTACTCGATATTCGTTCGATACTATCGCGTATTTAAAAGCAGGTAGTACTTATTATATTTGCACGTACAAAACGTTTTCGACAATGAATAAATTGTAAGTTTTCCCAATCACAAAGTTCGCGCAACGTTCGTCACTCCGTCGAATATTTGAACAGACCTCTATTTCGTCCGGCGCTGTTTACTTTTCAGGGGAGGTCTCAATCAAATAATTAGCAAATATTTGTACAAAATAATTAGCTTAACATCCCTCGTCTCGTCAAAAATTGATGGCTTTAGTCCTGTTTGCATCTGTTCCTCCCGGGGGGTTCGTAGTTCGTAAATTTTGCACCAAATCATATGATCGTATGCGTTCACGCTGCAAATTCGGCCATCTAGCATTTTTCACTACTACTTTTCTTATTTATATTTCAGTTACATTAATAATAATACATTAACAGAATACATTTAAAACTTTACAAGAATTAAAAACCTACAAACTAATTCATGTTGAAGAATAATATCTAGGTACTTGTCATTACATTTAAATGTTCCGAAAGTCATAGTTAAACCCTAGGTTGTTTGTCTTTTTTATGTGGTTATAGACATGCATTTTATGCACGTTTGCCTAGAAGAAGCCAGTTCACTCTTAATCAGGGAAAATAGACGCCGTAATGGAGTTCCACTCCTTAGCAGATTATGTCAATTTAATATGAAAGATACAAGTACCGCACACTTCAGTAGTTACTTCTACACCATGCAAACTTAAAAACGCGCCTAAAATTTGGTACAACGTTTGTGATTGCAATTTTAATACAACGACGACGTTAATTGAAAATCAGACGACTTTGAACTCTAAGTCTTTGATAATAAACATGATTCGTCGTGCCTTCGATATGAGAAAAAGTACATGAGTACAGGATGGCTGGCGACAGCTGGCGCCGCCCTCCTGTCTAACTTATAAATCACTTTGCAAGCTGAATAGCGGCATTGATTTTTGAAACAACAAAAACGAAACAAAGTATTAATTACGTTCTCCATTTAAAGCTCAAGTTATTGTTATGAATAGAAAAAATAATTTTAAAAATAGAACAAAAATAACTATGAAGTACTTACCTACCTCGTACTTCTAATATTTTACTTGAATTTCCACAATTATGTTACAAGACTGTGAAGTAGATATGATAGATTCCCTAATGGAATCGTTTTTCCTGATT
>DWGW01001043.1:0-12279 GCA_018247775.1 Udranomia orcinus
ATTTCCTGTTCACGATATCACTTTTATTTTTAGATCACAATACTTACAATATCTTCACTTTTATCTTTATTATCTTATCTGTTATGGTAAACGCGCCTATAATTTACGGGTAATCATAGAAAATTACCTAATAACACTGACCGTCACATTTTTATTCGTTTGTTTTTGTAACTTTTCAAATTAACGTCACGGTCTCACGCCGATCTTTTGTTTACGTTTGGCTGACGTTTCGTTATACGCACGACGACTACAAATGTTAACCTATATTTGCTTAAGAGACTTTAGACCAAGTAATTTTGTAAAGAATAAACCATATTACATTAAATGAAGCTTGATGTTATGAAATATAATTATATAGTATAATTACAATAATTTATTTTAACGTATATTCTGTTGCCACCAAGGACATAAATCGTGCGTATATCTACCGTAAAACGGAATACGTTCCGCAATTTGTATTGCGAGTTAAAGTTCGTTAACCACGGATACGTGTATGTGAGTGTATTTATGGTGTTATGAAATGAAACAAAGCATGCAGGCAGGTGTAAGTAGTGTTGCATGCATGAATGTATTTACGTACTGCATGTGCATTAAAGAGTAATACTCGGTCATTGACGTACATCGATGCTCTGGATTCCGTATTATTTTGCGCTCTTGCGCCAATTCATTTAGCTCTTGTTCCAACAAATATTATAGGGATATTTGTCCTGTTACCGTAAATATAATAAGTTATCTGGACGCATATAAAATCTGTCGTTTCAGAATACTAATTTTATTTAAAAAAAAATTAACGTTTCAATCTAGGTTACAATCTTGCCACCGGTTTGTGCAATATCCACTACAAGTACTTGGGTAAATAGGTAGTAACAATTAGATAATAGCGTACGTATGCGAGTATTAATGCAAGCTTTTAATATCCGTTATGCTTTTTTTAAATTATACGATTTCATTGGCGACTTCCTTTTGACCATTTGACACACTTTTAAATTGTTTCCGTTACAATTTACGAATATTTTAAAATTGCGCTGGAATAACAACACACTATGGCAAGCTTAATAACTTGTTATAGCATTGTAGCTTCTCACCGCGGCTTCGTTCGCGTCTAATTTTTCTATCCCGCGGGAACAACTTTTTTCTGGACACAAAATATCCTATGTCCTCTCCCCCCTTTGGTACCACTATCAATATGCGTAGGTACATTTTATAATTTATCATTCGGATCATGTTGAGTAGTTAAGTCATAGAAGCGTGACAAACAAACAACTTGAGGTTGACTATGCATTTCTAATATATATTTATGATGATATGTAATTGATGAGTTCAAACTCAACATTAATAATTAAACAGCAATTATTAGGGTCTATCTGTGTCTCTGTGTGGGTGTGTGTCTGTGTGGGTCTGGGTCGAATTTATGCTCCTCGATAAACAGTAGTTGTTAAATAAATAATGCGAAATAGATGTTTAATAAAGCTATCTAGATCTATTTCGATGTTAGATTATTAGAATCGAGTTCACGTGAATCGTGAGCTCGATTGGTTTGCTCGTGGTATAATTCTAGGAAGCTGGGAGCAAATTATAGGAATTCCGATTCCACTTAGGAAGTTATGTATTGAATACGTATCCAGTAACTTTTGTAATTTACTTATATTTAAGGGGGAGGGATGGGAGAACGTCTTATTCCAAAAGTAATTGTACCTATATTTATTTATTTATTATAGTTATACCAACAAAGTTAACACTTTTACATGTACAAAAGAGGACAATGGACATAAGATATAGTAACGGAGTGTTACCTCATTTACAGGTGCAAACCACAAAAGTAATCAATACATACATATAAATCAAAAAATTCAAGGAGGGGTAAAAAATCATGAAATTCGTGTGACGTAAATTAGGAATGGCCCCTTATATAGTACTTACTACTCTACTTCAGGTCTACTTCAGGTAATATGTACGTAATAACGAAGTAATGTCTCAATAAACTCTGGTATATGGGCTCAAGGCTGACCCAAATAACGTTAATTACTGGGCAAGTTCCAGCGATATGGGAAGAATTTCATTTGCGCATGTTAATGAGCTGCATTGTAAAATGCATGCTGCAATACATACTTGTAACAGACAATGTATGTAGATAAACAGATATATACCTATGAGATAGGCACGCATGGCATACGTATGAGCTACAAGGAAGATTTGAGAACACGGAATGAATATCTAAACATTTTTATGACATTGGGATAGCAAACGATCCCGCAGTCGAGCTGTTAAGAAGTTACTGCCGCTCGTCAATGGCAGAAGAAAGATCTACACAAAGATTGCTATCCATGAGAACTAAGTTGGAACGCTCCGTTACGTGAGGCGTTCGAACTTAGTCATTTTTACTATACTTTAAACCTGAAGAGAGCCTAAACCCGGCTTGTATACGATAGAAATAGATGTGGTTAATGGTTAGGTAGAAGAGTATAGAATACTTGTAAAGAATATAAGCAGACAACAGTTATTTGTTAAGTGTAAAGTAACGTGAAAGGAAATTAAGTGGAATGTTAACCAGACCACATGGGGATTCGTTTCCGTTAAAGTTGCCTTCTCTATTCATTTTAACTTTTTTTTGAAAAAGAAAGAAAGAAATGTTCGTAATACATATTACATTTAGAATAAAGAAGACAATAAAGAAGTAATGAAAACAGTAGTAAATATATTCCTTGGGAACCGGGTAAAATAGTGATTAAAAAGTAGGTAGAAAGTTTTAATAAAATTCAAAACTACACAGTAGACCCGACCCGCAAGTTTTATAAATAAAGGAAGAAAAATGAATGTAATTGTGTGTAATTTGAATCTGATTGGATGATCATAGAAATAGGAATAGTAATGCAATTATATACGGTGGTGCTGATCCCTCATGCCCGAAGTGGAGCATAACAGAGTAAGAATCCTCCTCTATCTCAATGGGATCTTTACATTGCAAATCAAATTAAAAGTTAATAATCACGAACAACTTGTGCCTTTTTAAAAGTGGAGTAAAAACTTTGAACGACACTGAATTACCGTACAGTTAATGATTAAATAGATTAGAAGCATGTTTAACATGCTGCAGTTATCGCCGTTCAATGGTTCAACCATAGAAAAGAGAAATAAATAAAATGGCATGTAGGCGGGCCAGTGCCTTAGCCCAAACTTTCATAATATTATGCGCAAATGCTAAGATGCGGCGCATCAGTTAGTCTTTAGTAAAATTGCAGTGAACACATCTACCAAATAACATTTAATGATCAAAAATGCTGATCAGACTCTACGTACCGCCTAAATCAAATCCCCATCCCTCATCCCTCAATTTAAATTGACACAACTTTTTTTATTTATGAATCTATTATACTTTTAAGAAACAAAATATAAATGTTAGGTTAAGCAACAATAAGTTAGTGAGACTCGTATTCAAATCGGATCAGCCGTTTCTGTGATAAGCGTGCAGAAACGCACAGACAAACATACAAAAATTCTGAAAATCATTTTTCTGTTTCTATTCTTTAATAACTTAATAAAGACTTTGGACTCTTTAATAAATACCCCTAAAATGGTTTTCTCTTAGATATGTTCCATGTACAGACAGTTATCACTTTCAGGTTTATTATATGTATAGATAGATTAACATTGTTTACAAATGACTGATGACTATAACAGACCGAATTATAGGAGATCATTGGTTACATTGTTCTGTAAAAAACAAGTTATTGCCGTTTCATTAACTGTTCCTATTTCTATGGTTAACAATGAATAAATAAAGCTCCCTGTTATTGTCCTTACATTTTTATTTGTACAGCCATACATTACGCTCGTCTCCAAAGCTCAATAATATAAAGATAATATTGTTAGTGTTCGCATGCTGCTTTAAGAAACAAACTGTGAGTACAGTATAATATACACAAAGACTTACGATATCTTTGCACTATTAACGTAACGTAACGAGATTAAATTTACGTTTTTGAGAATGCATTTCGAATCAAAATGCTATTTATGGATAAACAGTAAATAATAAATATTGTTATTAAAGTCCTAAAGAGGGGCCAGATAGAAAGATTTTCGTAAGTATTTAAATGATATACAAATACTAAGTTTTGCAAGTATTGACATATAATAATTATTTTAACAAGTTGTTATAAAGATTAAGGTTTGACGCTTAGTTTTTTTTATATCTATTAACAATTACTTAAAGTAGTTTAATTGAAATGATTCAAATGTTGTTATATTAATCTATCGGTATTTTCATACGCTTGTCTTTATTATGGTCCTTTAAATGAAAGCGCCTGGTGCAATTGCACCGCTCGCTTTCCGCAACGGTCATTGCCACATACAAATGTTTAAAAGTGCTCTACAAACCGTGAATACTGTAGCCATATCGTACCATTGTATCCAATGTTGGAGAGAGGTTAATTTATATACTTTTTTTGCTGGGAGTTTTTTTCTGCTGCCTTTTTTCTCCCGGTCTACCATATCATAGCCCAGGAACCTAAAGGCGTTGAAAGCTGAAGACCATTAACTGATGGAAATGTATATGACGTTCACTTGTGTATTTGTATATCTCATAGTGAATAAAGGCATTTGATTCTTGCCTTGTTAGTAGCGATTTGGCGACATGTAACCGGTACCCGATTACCGCAGAGATTTACTACACAGTCGATTAAAATATTCTTAATTTCCATTGACGAAACTTTTGTAAACTACCTACAAAATATAGTGAAGTCATTACTTAGTACCAAACTCTAAGCTCCTGCCAATTTTTCGATGCAAAACAGTTTCTCACTTTGTCAAGATATATCAAGATATTATTCATTTCTAATATGAAGCAGAGAGTTTATCGCATGTCATAATATCATAAATTCTACTTAGAATGTACGTACCTTAATGAATTTAGAAAAGTAACCGACTAATGATTTCAATACATTCAATTTTATATTTTATGCGCCTGCTAATATTTTAAAGTTTAAGCGCACAGTAATACCTTGAGTTACGGTACCCCGACTTACGAGAGCCCGGATCTACGCGGTTTTGAAATTTCGTCAATTCGTCTTTCGTTTAAGCGTTATTTATTGATAGAAAAATAAGTAAAGTTCAAATCGAATTCAAAAATGTTTTTTTATATGCGAAATATCTCCGCGTAACCGCATAAGTCGGATAACCGACTTGCGCGAATTCGACTTACACGGTCATCGCTCAGTCCCATCTATCGCGTAAGTTCGGGGTATTACTGTACTTATAAACTGCTATATTGGACATAAACATTAGACATGTAGAAATTGAATGTGAAGAAACTATATTAAATAAGATATATATTAATCATTAATTAAGATTAAGGCGCTCTTCAGGTATAACGCCTGATATTATTTTAATTTACGCACGTTAAGACAATATTCATGTAATACTACAATGCGAAAGTAAGTTTAAGTGCGGGCCGCGGGAAGAAGCAACTAATACATATTGTTTATTGGCTGTAAGTATATAATTGGCCATATATTATAACAATAACACAGATAAAGTTCAAAGATAACTCATTCAATATGTTTTATTTATAAAGAGGGCTTTGCTCGTGAACTAACGACTCTCTTCACTTTAAAAGTATTAATAAAAAAACGTTTTTTATTCTATTTATTATTGAATAACATTTCATTTTGTGCGCAATGGATATCTGCAAGTTATGATTGGATCTGTATTAAACATATATGTTATTCAGTGTTACAAGCATAAATATTTATTAAAAGGTAATGTTAGAATCTCATATTAAATTGTTGCATTTTGTTGCAATTTATTTACTAATAAATGGTTCCCCGTTTTCTAGCTGTTATTATTATTGTCAAGTTTATTTTACGTAAAATGCAATTTATCTAAAATCTAATTATAATTATGCCCCTGTACCTATCTAGGCTTATTTGTGCAAGAAATACTAGATTAATATATAGAGATAGATAGAGATTCCACGAGAACAAATGAATTCACATTTGTTCTCTTGGCCTGACATTTTAAATCATGGATATTATAGTAGTATAGGATAGTAGTGGTTGGTGGTGTACAACGGCAAAATGGCTGATTTAACATAATAAACAAGTTCATTTATTTCATTAGATTTGACTATGACGAGACTGAAAACTTCGCTTTCAATTGTAAATAATTAATCTATTGAATTCATCTATTTAAGATTTATCTCATACAAACGCACGCACGCACACACACACTCACGCACGCACTTGTAACGTGTACTTGTAAAGTGTATATGTAAGGTGTGGGTATGCGCGTGTTATCTAATTATGCATTAAGTTACACAAAATAGCATGAAAAGTGTATTATATTAAATTATACACTTCATTAAGTGTGTAATTTAATCTAATTACATGCCCTCTTAGAAACTATACTGATAATGGGGTAGGTAACCTACATCTGAACGGGGTTGGTCGTAACACAATAGTTCAGCACGATAAAAAAAATATATACATATACATATGAAATATTACAAAGTAACATTATATTGGTCGCGTTATTACGAAGAAACATTAAATTAATACGGCAGAGATGCCCCCAGAAGAAGAAGGAGAAGTAAAAAGAACGGTAATGTGGGCGGGACACACGTACTATATGCCCAAGACCCTTAATATGCACATATTCGTATCAGTTAGTCCCTGGCGGGTGATATCGCAGTGAACACATCTCCCCCATCCTTGTCACACTTTTGAACCACCCTCCTTAGTGTTGTATTTTTACAATAACACTTTATTTAATCTATTTAGTTCGTGTTGTTTTCAATGTGTTTTTTTTATATCTAATCAATACTATTTATTTTGGAATGTGATGTCACGATATTTAATACCCCTCCCCACCACTTGTCACACATTTTTACACTTTGTCGACCCCCTCCTTCAACGACGTAATTTACGGACGGTCTATACTATATCTACTATGATTGTATGTTAATCACTATAGTTCTTCGTCTATCTTTGACCTGTGATCTTCCACAGTAAGTGTCTCGGTCGTTGCACCCAATCCAATGAGCCATTAGACAACATCTTAATGAGAATGTTCATTTCTTCTGTTATCGGTTACATCCATGGGATGGGCGGCAGCGACCATTTACCATTACATGGCTCGTTTACTACCATAAAGTAAAAAAAATATAGACAAAATGGTATTGAATAAGACCTAAGATTTATATCCTAAATTAAGATGTCATAGAACCTATCATTTATCATCATCATCACCTATAAAAAATAAAATTTTAACTTTTAGAACAAAAGCAATCGCAAACCGCAAATGAATGGCTAAGGGGACGTCCATAAAATTTATTATCCATCCATCATCCGAATCCATCAAACGAATTTTATTATATTTTGACCCTCTCCCGTCCTTGTCACAACTGGTCACACATTTGAAATCATATTCTTTTGATTGGTCACACATTTGTAATCATATTTTTTTGGTAAATTTTTA
This sequence comes from Udranomia orcinus, assembly GCA_018247775.1. Classification (NCBI taxonomy): domain Eukaryota; kingdom Metazoa; phylum Arthropoda; class Insecta; order Lepidoptera; family Hesperiidae; genus Udranomia; species Udranomia orcinus. The sequence continues at coordinate 7,471 of DWGW01001043.1, forward strand.
CGGTACAAGTTATTTCGGAATATAATATTAGTTACTAAGTACATCTATTTAGAAAATAAATCAGTTATATTCTTTCCGTAGATGCAGGTATTATGGGTGATCGCTCTGTTGGCAGTGCCGACACTCGCTCTGGACAATGGGCTAGCACTCACTCCCCCCATGGGCTGGCTCTCCTGGCAACGGTTTCGGTGCATCACGGACTGCAAGAAGTACCCTAATGAATGTATTAGGTGATAAAGCTACTTATATTATTATACTAGCTGACCCCGCGCATTTCATTCATTCATTTCACCGTTCCCGTTCCCTTTCGCGTTCCCGTTCCCGTTCCTGTTCCCTTTCCCGTCCCCGTTCGCGTCTATTAATGTAGAAAAAATAAGGTCTTTTTAATAATTTTTTGACATGAAAACCTTCTCCTGACAATAAGAAACACATTAAAAAAAATCATCCGATGATGCACTCGTACGATAGTTATGCGCGTACATACATTTTGGCGATTCATTTTTATTTATATAGAGACTAGCTTTGTAATTTAGATTACTTTTTTCTTATGAGGCGTACTTGTTATCTATCCAAAGCTATCCTATCTATGCAAAGGCAATATAACTTTCAGGCACGATTGAAACATTCCTAACTTGTTAACTTAACTCGTTTTTAGTCTCATAATTTTTTATACTTTAAAAATTAGTTACCTTGTGATGGTTATATTTATTTATGAACTTTTTCGTAGTACGTAGAATCAGTGGAGAAAGGTGTCCCTAATTGATTAAACTTCACATTGAGAAAGGACCGGTTCTCGAATTAGCATACCCTTGCGCCTCTTGCATTGTTTTTGCCTTGGACTACTGACCATGCGCGCCATCTTGTATTGAGGATACTAGAACCGTAGATTTCTTTGACCAAATAGGACTCAAGTTTCTGTAATTTTCAGCTAAAGTTACATATGTCAAGGTCAATTTGAAGACGCATGAATGTTATATTTGTTATAAGATTAAGATAAGATTGACCTCATAGACGTTGCTTATTGTAGTCTTATTAGAGAATACAGTTTATACTAATTTTGAGCAAAGTTAAAGAGGTAAAGTTAATAAATGTAATGCTAATGGATTTTGGTTATGTTCCGATCGATATAAAGTGTAAAATTATCTCTCTCCGCTACTTGTACGAGTTATCAATTCCAAATTTGTTTAATTACTAGAGGATTTTATCATGTTAGCTACACTGATAGACCACATCCATTTATTCACCATCTTGATTATCTATAGGTTCATCAAAAATGCAGCGGCCAACTGCATATTTTACATCTTACTTGCAACTGCAACTCTTGAATGTAGAATCCCGGCATCATTTCCAATGAACTTACATGATTGGTAGTTCCATATATTAGCTTATCACCTTGCATTGTTACAAAGGGTAAAGACAAAAACAATGGTCACAATGATTCATTTTACATATTATTTATTCATTAATATTTAATCATCGAGTTGTGAACATTGTCGAGAGTCTCATAAACAAAACCGAGTGATAACATGTAGCTATTTTTAAATAGGAACAAAACACAAAAAAGATCTCTGGAACGCTAATCCGATTTGAATACGATTTCCACTATCCATCCAAACCAACGTTGGCTAACTATTCCAGTGAGGCGCTAATAAAGCGGCAAGCGGAGTTGATGGTGTCTGATGGTTATCTGGAAGCCGGGTACGAGTATGTTGGCATCGACGACTGTTGGCTGGAGATGGAGCGAGGTGCAGACGGGCGCATGGTCCCGGACAAACAAAGGTTTCCCAACGGCATGAAGACCATTGCTGACTTTGTAAGTCTTTGCGGACTTTGCAAGTTTTCAGGGAGCAAACGTCCACGCAGTCCACTCGATGGTATGTGGTATCTGTGTTCAGCCGAAGATAGGATCAAAATGGTTTCTTATGTCGACTACAAAAGCGTTATTTTCCCTGAGGACTAAGTTCGGACGCCTTTGTATGTCTCCCTTATGACATTATTTAAACCAGAATATAGCAGTAAGAACTCAGCTCTTGTAATCCAGAAATAAGTGTAGTACCTTCGAACTCATCAATCTTCTAAAGTCGTACTTAGACGTTAGTACTAATGTAGAAGTAATTGTATACATCGAGATGATGGTTCTCATTCATGAGAAAACATATTCAAGATTAAAAATAACTACAATTCTATCGAAGTTTGAGATCTTCAATATGAAGATGCTCCTATAGATATTTGCGATGTCCTTTTGTCGACTGGCACATAAAGTTGTAGGTAAAAATATTGTATTTAGGTATATACTCGTATTGTAGGTACTTACTTTATTGATTATGCCTACTTTTATAGCGAGTCCTCAATTTCTAATCAATGTTAGACGAGTTCATCACTTCTTCCGGCACATATACCTGAAAATTTGCTCTAAAAAGTATTAATTTACAGTGCCTTAACTTACACGATATATCTGTACATAATGCTATATGTGTATATAAATTAATATAACTTCCAGCTACACGCCAAAGGAATGAAGTTTGCGATGTACCAAGACTACGGCACGAAGACCTGTGCAGGTTACCCCGGAGTGCTGGGCCATGAAGAGCTAGATGTGAAGACCTTCGCGGAATGGGACATCGACTATCTCAAACTGGATGGCTGTTATGTCGACAGTCACAAGATGGATGATGGTCAGTAACATTTCTGCATTTAATTTACCTTTAATTTTAATGTTAAGTGGTATTAGCCCAATGGGTAGTGTATCGGACTTACGATCGAGAGGTCGTGGGTTCGATTCCCAATCCCCCATTGCACTATTGACGTGAACCCACTCTTAACACAAGCCTTTGGGTTTAGTTGGCTGCAAAATTACTAGTATTTTGTGAGAAAAGGAGAAGAAATAACATGGTACACAGTTTGACAGTTGCGGAGTCATCATCGCCACTCCGCCTTGTTATTTTCATGGCTCCATCAAAATGTCTGGTAAGATAGTCATTTAGATAACCAAGTTAGGTTAGTTTCAACAGTAGCACGCAATACATCTTTTTAGCCTTTGTGACTAATTATATAAGTTTGAGACCCCTAAACTGATCTTGTTACAGGTTATCCAGCCTTCGGGAAACTGTTAAACGAAAGTGGACGAGCTATCGTCTATTCATGCAGTTGGCCGGCCTACCAGAAACATGTAGGTTTTGCCGTCTTATAGTTAGCGATTATCAGCGCCGAACACCAGCGCGAAGTCTTGTCTTGCGAAGTGTCTTGTTGACAGCCGCGGAGAATAGTCGTATATAATGTGGAGATAATGGAAGTCGTTAGCATGTGCTCAGCTTGATACTGAAAGGTGTCATGAAAATAGAAGCGCGCGAACAACGGTCAACGCCGATCGGTTAGCGGCCGCGTACCAGTCAGCACTGACGCTGTTCAGCACTGACGCTGTTCAGCACTGACGCTGTTCAGCACTGACGTTGTTGAGCGCTGAGCGGTTCTAAAACGCTTCTAGAACAATCATGACTAGTCGGCGCCGACGGTCATCCATGATATAAAAAGTAGCCTTCTCCCTCCTCTTAATAGTTTATAGCTTAAGGAAAACGGTGTAAAAATCATAAAATTACAATAATAATTTCCATTTTAATTCTTAAGTTAATTGATTAATTTAAAATTTAAATACATTTATTAATTATAAATAATTATTCAATCTAAATGTTAATCATAATTAGACATAAAATTTCCTACCTATTAATATTTTTCTATCTAAACACGTGAATATTGTATTTCACACACACACAGCGCGTGTCACAGTGCGTTTAATATTTCGTTTAACCTTAAGACATTTGTATTAAACAAAAACATGTGCACTATGATTTGGTGATTTGCACTAAGATTTTGTCTTTCCAAAGAAAAGCTATGGTTCTTGTTCACAGCCAAACTACAAATCGATATCGGAGCATTGCAACTTGTGGCGCAATTACGACGACATTATGGACTCCTGGAGTTCCCTCACGAAAATATCCGACTGGTTTGCGGAACACCAGGACGAGTTGGTGCAGTTCGCTGGGCCAGGGCATTGGAACGATCCGGATATGGTGAGGGAAAAAGTATCTTGCTAATGCTGCCATAGAAATCAGTACTAGACAACCTTGTCTTAATCACTCAATTATTTATACTCTATCCATTTATACTCTGTACAAATAAATAAAATTGAAGTGTCTGTTTGTAATAATAAAATAATCGCTTTTTATTAAATACATATATGTATATATAAACGGTACATGTAGTAGAATAACATTTTTTACAATTTTTGTCTGTTTGACTGTCTGCTTGTTCCGGCTAATCTCTGGAACGGCTGGACCGAGTTTGGCAGAACTTACACTGGCAGATAACTAACGTTATAAGAAGTAACTTAGGTGACTGTTGATTGGCAGAATGCTTCTAGCATAAGTTCGCCTTATATACCTTCATAAATATCGGTACAATAAATTTTAAATAAATAAATATTTAGCTATTTGAATCGCAATGAATTATATGACCAATATTTTCCATTGCAGCTACTGATTGGAAACTTTGGTCTATCCTGGGATCAGGCCCGAGTACAAATGGCGGTTTGGTCTATCTTGGCAGCGCCGTTACTCATGAGCGTGGACCTTGCTACCATCAGACCGGAGTTCAAGGAGATCCTGCTGAACAAAGAGGCCATTGCCGTGGACCAGGACCGGCTCGGGAGACAGGGACGCCGTGTATGGAAGGGGAAGAATTGTGAAGTTTGTATTACACCGAATATATATATATATATATATATTTTTATTGTATTTGGGAAACAAACAATGT
>DWGW01001044.1:0-12277 GCA_018247775.1 Udranomia orcinus
CAGTGAGGACAACTTTGAATAATGATAGTCATTTTAATGGGCGTAATAGTGATTCAGTTTCTTGGTAGGAGAGAGTTTTAATTGTAATTAATGTATACTCGTATATGCCAACAGCACAAGTCTACAATATAGATATATTTATTTTTACAAAACTAGGTTTTAAATATTAAACACAATACTAGGTACACAATATCGCTTCGTTATAATACAAGCAAAAACCTTCAAGTTCACGTTCACAGTCGACTGAAGAAGGTCGTTATAGATATCTGTGTGTATCATCACACAAATAAATAAACACGAAATCAGTATCATTCTTAAAAGCGAACTCGATAGAAGCTGACGTAATCAGTTTCATTAATTGCATCTCGAACAGAAGTATATGCATACCGATCTATGAAATAACGACGCCAGCGCGACTCGTCCGAGGCCGCGACCTCGCTTGAGTACGGACCGTCCTCGAAACATCGTCTGTATCAAATTCTAATAAACATTTTTATCAGCGCAAGTTCGGACCTCAACAGTAACAGACGCGGTTTGGTGTCAGCGATCAACAATCATCGTCGGAGGAAATGGTTTTATTGACTATAAAGTATACAAATACATGAGTAATTGTCGTATACATTTTTATTAGTCGGCTTTCAACGTCCTTCGGTTCTTATGCTATTCTAGATACTCATTGAAAGCTAGTTGTTTGTCAAAAAATATTACATTCGTACTCACAATACAAAACACACAATATAAACAATATAATTTTACATTCAATAGCTGCTCTTGAATCATTATACAAGAAAATTTCATCATTCAAATGTCGTCTAAAAGTATTATACATATATCGGGCTGGCGATAGAATAAAAAAGAACGGACACACTCTCATTAATTCAGTGTCGAACGTGTAAGCATCTCGGTAATGGCGTAGGTCAGAAGCGGCCCGTCGCACGAGGTCGGGGTCTCGCGTACCTCGTAAGTTTAACGCCTCGCCCTTGATGATCCGCGATATACAGATGAAGATGCTGCGGAGACCGGGTCAGCGGCGAGCCTAACCACTCGTCACATGCCGCGGACCGTTAAGATCTATTCAGTTGTAATCCTATACCTTTCTCAGAAAGGTTATCGTCTCTTAAAACGATTGTTTTGTGTTCGTTCCACGTAAATGTTTCTAACGAGTGGAATCATCGAGGTTCCATGATACTCGGTACAGTCAACAAAACAGAATAGTCGTGTAACTTGTCCTATTTATGCGTATATTTATGCGTAATTTATTGAGACTGGAGCAGATCGCTTGAGGTATGGAAAAACGACGGATCCGATTTTGTAGGACATTGTAAGCATAAACTAGGAACACATAGACGAAATAATTCGTCTAACTACTACTCGAATTACTCGCGAACAGTACAGTACAGGGGGCGGAAAGAGAGAAATTTAAAAAAAAAATTTCGTGTAAGAAAATAGAGCGCAATGACAACAATGTGGTTTGCGAGCGGCAATTGTTTTCACTGTATTTTCACCCATATAAGGTCGAGATGAAAAGTCACCAGTCGCAACGATTGGTTTGTATAATCTCACGGTGCCGCGTGAACCAAGAATAACGGACTCGCGGGCTCTCTTGGATTACTATAACCTCATGACATAGTTACTATGAATTCTACCTCGAAATTGATTCCAGTCTCGCTTACCTGTTCATGCCCTAAGATTCTTGACCCAAGTTCATATTAGATACCGTGACATGATTTTCAAATGGTTGGATTGTTTATTCGTTGGAATAAATATACTCGTGAGCGGTAACATCTGATAGGTATATTTCAGCCAGCTTTTATAACTTAAGGGTTAAGTGTAAAAATGTTCTTTTAGATAGATATCTTTTAGACATAGTAGTATGTATATCACGTTCTGCGTATTATATTAACTGATAATATTTAACTGCCTGTATTCTATAGTTTATAATTATTTACATAAATGGACTAATAGCGTCAACTGGTGACAAACGGGATGCGTGTTAAAGTGTTTATTGCGAATAATATTAGGTATATGAGAAAAACATGTGATAAAAGTGTAGTATCTTATATCATTAGTACAGTGTTAGTTTAAGTGCGGGTGGGGTAGCCGGCTAGTTACGGCGGCGACAAATCCTACAATGAAACGGAGCGTTGTTAAGGAATGTGCAGCGTGCACGTGCCCCGCAAAAACCGTTCGTTATTCCCGTGAAGCGTAGCAACCGCACGTACGTAGAGTCATACCACCGGCTCTTCGCAGACATTTCTAGCGTCTTTGTTCGACCATTGCAAGCACATTCAAACCTCAATGGATCGTGCAAATTTATGGGGTCCAGTACGACCGACCCACGCCTCAGGTCTCCCAGCCATACATCAACGGACACAAAATGGCGGCAGCAAATGAACTGGAACAATGACTCCGCATAATTTCGACGCCGCAACGTTTGCAGCTACAGTTTATAAAAATAACGCCGGATATACATCATGGTAAGAGGATTATTCCGAGATATTTTCCGCTCGGAGCGAAACTGTTGGCTCGGAAAAATTTTTTGGTCGGATAAATAATGTTGCAGCCTTTAATGAGGAAACTTTTCATTAATTTCCCACGACCACATTTTAATGAGCCAGCTCACTCGATCTACGACTTTGTGGGGTTGGTTTTTTGTGTTATCAAAAGACTCGCACAAGACAGAAATTTAAAAAGTGTTTAAAGCGTCCGAGATTTTTTGCTTGCTTTTAAATTTTTAGTTTAATCAACAGTTAGCTTAAACTTAACAAATCTAAAAGTTTTATTAAAAGCTCCACGCGTGTTTTTATGTATTTCAAACTTTTTTATTCGTACTTCGTTCGTTCGTTCGTTCATACTTCGACCATATGCTAACCTAAATACAAAGATTTATTACACAATTGTTAAAGGTCACACAATTGAGTGTAAAAAAACATGTTACACACTTTTTAACTTAATCATGTAAGTTATTAGAATATGCTGTTTTTATATTGCCTTCTATTGTTTTACAGAACGATCATATAAGGGCGATTATGTCAATTATGTCTGCAGTAATGGTAGCTGTTTAATTGCACCGCGACATCTTGGAAAGTCCTATTACTTATGGTAAACAAATAATACATTAAGCTATCTAGATTTTCACTGAGTGTGAGTGACTCATTGATTACATACAACGCGTTCGTTGTTTTAATTGTATTAGAGATAAACTTCGTTTTTAACTTTTTTTAAATAATAAACTATTAATAAGTTTTTAACGAAGATTAAGAAGGTACGAAGGTAGGTACCGTCTGTGATCGCATAATATAATAAGTTCTGTGCAAAGTTTAAAAATATGTTTTGTCCTAACAAAATATTTCTGTGATCTAAACAATTATTTATGGTGATTGGTGTGATCCAAATATTTATATGACAATAGTAGAGCTATAATTTCCAGTAACGGCGGTACATAACACTCGGCTCATTCAACATGTCCATAATAGATATTGGGAGCATTTGCCCCATCAGTGGAACAGAACTGGCCAGCGGAGGCCGATAATCAGAGACCGGTGGCGCACGATTGAGCTGTAGCAGATAGTTATTGTAGACCAAGAGCCTGCAGCCCTCGGACCTATGGTTTACAGACCAGAGTTGTTTATTTCACAAATAAGCGCAGTATAACAGACCGACGTTGATAAATTTAAGAATAAGATTTTTTAAACCATGCCATAAAATATGTGGCCATACTATTTGTTTATTATTCTTACCTTGTTCATGGAATTATGAACATTACATTATTAAACAATCTGATTTTGTACAATCTTTTTACGAGATAATAATTTAGTAAAACAGACAAACCGTTAACGTACTTCAAAGTTGTATGGATTGAGCATCTACTTATTATATTATGACCGACCAAATCCAATTTAAAAATCTAGTCTTAGTAAAAGGTTATTACCGATGTTAGTCACCGATAATAATTATAGAAAATTGTGTCACTTTAACATAGCTCGAGCGGTCCTCGGCTCCTAGAGCATCGCGCGTCTGGTGTGAAGTCACGCTCGCAGTTTATGCCTCGCATGCCCCACAAACCCTTCACCTCTAACACCGCACTACCGTGGAGACTAATGTGGCTACGGTCCGTGTGGATACGTATGACCCTTGGAGATCGCATGCGATTGCACGTACGATGGTTACCAGTAAATTATATTCAAGGGACAGGTACTTACAGAACCACTCTTGGAGGCGTATTATGGATTTCGACGAGGTATTCACGATGCGGATTTACGTGAAAGTAGCGTGAAGTCAGCTTGTAATCTTTTACCATCAGATGAGGAACGGCTTTATAATTTATTTTAGTTTTAGCATATTGTTTATATTTCACGTCACTCACACAGGTGTTAGTAAATATTCGATCAATTATACCAATCAGCCACCCGTTATTTGTACAGCGTAACAATTCTATCATCGGGTTTTTATTAACAAAAACCCATTTAGTTCTGCCGGTAGCTGCACTGGCGCGGCCGGGCGCCCGACCGTGAAAGATGGTGGAATAAAATATAATTTTTTAAATAAACGCCTGCGTGTAGCAAAAACCGCAGACGTACAAAGTAATTTTGTGATCGTGAGTCAACGATTTAGCGAATTGCATCTTACGCACATTTATTGTATAGTCAAATGCAAGAGATAACGGGAGATGTTACAAATTCCGATACACAATGGAAGCGTTGGACGCCATCGATGGACAATTTGGGTTGATATTGTTGTGGCGAAGGGCCGCCCGAGGCTGTGAAGAGATGGTACTTTTGATGTCATCGACCATCGAACGGCAACTTGTCGCATTTTTAATTGAAAATGCGGAAAAAACTAAGACAGATGACAGTTAGCCAAGTGACGTGAGAAAGTAAAAAAAATAAATAGAAAAAGGTGTGAAATGACACAAAATAAACCATATAACGCCTTTTTATGGCCAAATTTAGCGTAATTGGAGTATCTAAAATGCCAATTATCTTTAGTTTAAGTATTTTGTTTTTCTACTATTTTACCTTAGTTTTTTTTCTGCTTTGTCTGGTAATATGAAAGATGCGATTCGATTAAGTGGACAGATGTTGTTACCCAGATCTATGGGTACATTTTTTTTATTTTGTGATTTCTTTCGTGTGTGTGTCTTTATTACTAATTTATAGGTTTTGTAAAATACAAGTGTTTTCAACTCTTTAAGTACTTGACTACTTATTTTAATATAAGACATAATGAATAATAACGCCAAGCACAATTTATAGCGCAGTTCAAAGAGTTACAAAGGCTTAAGCTTCCATTGTGAGCGCAAAGTCCGCCGATGGCTCACAAAGCTGACATCGCCTAATAACGCATTCGTAAACCTACAAGCGGCAACTCATTTCGGTAAATGAAAAGGCCATTTCAACGCACCCGTCTTTCTTTATTGTTGCTCAGTTAGTGGTAGGTCGGTTACAATAGCATCTAAGGTTATCAGACCGAATGATGAGGCCTTCAGATTGAATTCCCCAGCTTTCACCCATTATCTCGCCTTTTCTATTGATATTGAGGTCATCATAAGTCAATAAAGGCGTTATGTAACTATGACTCTAATTGAAATAATTGATTCAAAAGCTCCTCCACCGTTTGTAACGAGAGGCCTGAATACACTTTCTCCGTATGCGGTTTTGTGAATATGAATCGTGAACGTATTCAATCTTGAACTGCCCGCTGAGTGAGCATGATACGTGTTGGCTCCTTTCAACTTTGCGACAGATTGTTGTATTGCAATAAATTGTTGCCTATTCTATAACACGCTAGTTCCGAGCTTTAAATGATATATCGCAATGTATGCTTTGTAGCAAATCAATTGTTATGCCGCCAGACATGCGTATTAAAACCGCCCTTATATATAATTTGAATCGTAGGTGTTGCTTAGTTTTACGATTTGCACAAAACTTAACGTCAAAAATTTCGTTTCATTAACGTCATTCGCCTGTATAAGATATGTATAAAGAAACAAAAATATTTTTTCCCTATAATATCACATGTCAAATATTAAAACAAAACCAAATAGTTTTTATGATATTATTATATATTACTACAAAGCTACGAGCATCCCTACAAAGCTACAATTCACTACAACGAAAGTAATGTACCTATGTACCATTCAAGTTTTCTAAAAGTGAGCGCATTGAATGTGTGACTTCACTTCACTAACCCATTGACCATTTATATTGTGTGGAAATTTGTTTCAAGTTAGTAAAGTGAATCTTTAAACGGTGGTTTTTTTATATGCGGTACCGTTATGAGTGTGGGCGATCGACCTCGTTGGGAAATTGACTAACCATTCGAAGGTTTGGTTAGTTGATAGCTAAAATCTAAAAAAGTACGTCGTGATGGTTGGTAATGGTTCGGCTTACGCAAGAGACGGTTATTTGTCACTACAAAAGTCTTAAATAACGTTCTCTTGCTTAGTTATTAAGATGTTAAGTGGATGTTATTCTATTGATCGGAAAGACTTATTACGCGCGGGTTTTATAACGATAAACTTGGGCTAAAGTAACAAATTACTCTACAGCTGGCTCTGTATAGTTAACACGAGATTATTTATTTCAGATTCAGTGATGATAAAGTTTATAAGATTTAAAAATAACCATATGTTTTTAGATGTCTTGTAGCCATATTTTGGACTCGTGTTGCAAATGTGTAAAACATAAAGCATTTTAAACGTATCTTAATTAAAATAGTACCTAAGTATTTTAATATACAGTATAAACTATAAAACTACATTAAGATACATAAAAATAATCAACCGTTTAAATTTAAGTTTAAATAACTTGGTTATCTCTTACAGTATTCAAAGTTAAATGTGACAAGAAGTTCACTTTTAACATTCAAAATTGTCTACACATTTACTTAATACTTCGCGTTCGAATAAAGACGAAGATCTTATCACAAAAACTGCGGAGTATGTGATGAGTCGGCATTAGAATTACTAGATCCATCGTATGCCGCGTATTTCTTCACTGAGCCCGCGAACTCAGTACCTGCGTACAGTGCATTTCTATGAAATCCGCGATTAGTTCTCAGTTATCTGAGATCGCAGTATCGCGATATAAACAAACCGTCTGCGAACCGCTCACGTTCGACCGATTGTTGCTCAGATACTAACACATGGAGCTCCACACATTCTTGTTCCGCGTCGCTTCATTTTTATTGCCATCTCGAACGGTCTCGCAGTTCGACGTGACATCGGCTCGACAAAAGCATTATTCCACGATTTTCCCTTACAGATAAATAAACACGAGTACCCACGGAGGTAGGCCTAACCACTCGACGCGACGTCACGAACGAGAGAATTTCGCTGCATGCGTGCATGGATGCGTGGGTCGAGCATTCGCGGGCAGACTTTGCATTCATTCCGGGCTGCAACACAGTAGCATAAATAAAGATACCTACGTCACACCGGGGAAATTATCTGTCAAGTGATACGCACATACGTGCTCGGCTCCAATGTAGGTTGAAACTTTCGTCCGTCTGTGGCCGTTTCAACCGCAATGCAAACAAGAACAGCGGTCACGTCTCCGAGATACTGACCAGAATCTTTATAGAGCTCGGATCATTGTTACCGCGATTGGTTACAATGTTAATTTGCGGCGTGTTGCCACCAAGAAAAATAATGGACTAAGTGCCCAGGGCTGTCACGACGTTTTAGTGGACAAACTAATTTTGTTTTGGTTAAGATACATATATTATATTGCATACAAATATATTATATCTTTATCTTATCATGAAAACATGTTTACGTACTATTTAAGGATTTGTGATGCTATACATGTTTGGCCGTACTCAGGGACGTTTAAAGTTAACTTAAAATGTCACAAAACAGCACAAAATGACATTTTAGGTAACCATTAAACATCTCTGAGTGCGTTCGATAGAGTATTTTCGTAGCTATTATGCTACATATATACCATTTATCTTACTATCTAAGTTGCCAAAAAAATCATACACTTGTACATTTTATGAGATAAAACGTATGAGTTGAGTGCTCACACAAAAAGCGTACGTCTGGCGTTCGTAGGCCTTTGTTCTTTAACGCATAATCGACGATCTATCCAACATAGCACTCGCTAAGTTTTAATTATGACTTTCGAATGACAACTTCCCACGTTCGCATGCTCCAAATACGGCTAATGACTTTTCTTACGACTGGATCAGCCTTTGTTGGATCTTTCGCGTTCTTGGCGCAAAATGAAGCGATCTTAAACGTCTCGGTAACCTCATATAAATTTTCAATGTCAGCTATAAATCAGCAACGACGATAACAGTTCCAACTTGATCCATCTTAGTTGCTACTAAGTGTAGTTTTTATTAAATTGATGTATCAAGCCGCCTCTGACATCTATAGCTTTGAAATGGATAAATAAGTATTCCTACCATCTGAGCTCTGTTTCGAACACGAGTATATAGCAAAAAAACACGAGACTTCTCCTACAATACTTGATTGTCTGCGGCATTTGGAAGTGTAAGTCCTACTTTAATAATAAATAAATTATAACTCGTTAACGTCGGTCCTAACTTAATCTGTCTTCGATTGTACCTACTTGATTGTTAACTAAAAATAAGGTAGCGTCAGGCGACGTCCATTTAGCTGCCCACAGACGCTAACCACTTTTTTCAAACTCAAAGCACAATCTTTATTGGCGATGCTATCATTATAGCTTCGAAACGAAAAGTGATCTCGATTCTGCTCTTTGTATGTGCGACCGATCCTGGTTAGACTCTTGCTTTCTAAACACACCGGCTACTTGTGTGTGTGTGTGTGTTGTGCTAATAGTTTTTCGTTCGCAAAAACCGTGCAAAGCAAATCTCACGCTTTTTGTTGTTTTCGAATACCATCGACGGTGGGTTCTTGAATGAAATAGGAACGGTAGTCTATTAATCGCGATTAAGTCTTGCTTATCGAATCGCGACTCCACGAAGCGCGGTAGATTGGACAAGAGGGAAAAAAGCGCATACCGCTAACTGACACAGTGCTTTCCTTTACTGAACACAGTACACCGCACCACGCACACTGAGGCAAATATTCCTATACTCATAGACGGTATATAGACGCGGAATGATTGATTTGTTGATCAACAATTAGGGCAGCATTAAATCATCCTCAAATGTTAGGAATTTGCATAACATTTCCAACGCTGTCAGGGAGTTCGTATTTGCGCGTTCGGGATTGAGAGTGAGTTAATTATAAATCATCAAATAACCGCGATCATTCATAAGCTGATGCTGATTATCGTTGTACTAATTTTACTATTGACATTAACATCTTATTGGGACAGGAAGTATAATAGCATTTGTACGCTTTAAAGGAATAAAATTGTATGTTGTATTTACACGTTTAAATCTCCTCTCCCCTCATCCTCTATTAGAATACTTATTATGACAGATGATAGTTGAAAAATAAATATATTGCATGAAACTATTATACTATATTATATGCATACTAATCATTATAGAAAACTATTAGGCACATATAAGATGAAAGAAATAAAATGGGTTTTTGTTAGCAACCTAGGCGGTAGGCAAATCTTCTATGCCGCCCAAGACCACCTCATACTCAATACATTTTTTTCTAACATAAACATAACGATTCATTTCTCATTTCCGTAGCCACTTGTACTGGAAACATGGTATTTAATAGTCATCATCCGTCAGTACACATTCTTGTAGCATTCTTGTGCCTCGCGTCGATTTGTTTGCCAACGTTTGCGCTCCCTTAAGTACTCTTCAACGCGTTATGAATGCCATCAACGTTTTATTTGTCTTCTGTGCAATTTACTCGTTATAATTTACTGCAATAGAAGGATGTCTCTCGAGTGGACTCGTGTATTTTTATATTATACAATGGTCATATTAGTTTTTTTTTTAACTAACGGTTAGTTATATTCAAATAAATTGCGTACTATCTTTCGATGTGTTTGATACAAAAGAAGAAATCCCGTAATAAAGCTATAAGCGTGTTTTAATATATTGATATATTTATGTGAATCTGTGATATTGCTTACCTGCGATTAATGTATCCATCATAAAACTGGTCGTGTTGTTAAAAATACACGGCAAGAAGAACAAACCGTTCCCACAGCATGAGGTAATGTTAAGAAGTCATAAAACCGATCTGTGATATGAACCGGTGTTACCGACTATCAAAGCTCACTTTATACTTTAATAACGGTAATATCAAACGATAAGGAGTCAACCTTTTTTGAACAAACGGGTAACACGTAGAAATGTTTGCCGATTTCACACGTTTTTCGGCCATCAGATACGTACAGCGAATCCGCTTTTTATTGGTGCAAATATTTTTGATATACAGTAATACCTCGAGTTACGCTACCCCGACTTACGCGAGCCCGGAGTTACGCGGTTTTCAAATTTCGTCAATTCGTCTTTCGTTCAAGCGTTATTTATTGATAGTAAAAATAAGTAAAGTTTAAATCAAATAAGAAAATAATGATTTTACCGTTTGTATACAAACATAACGATTTCGATTCAAAAATGTTTTTTTTAATATACGAAATATCTCCGCGTGAGTCGAATATTCGACTTGCGCGAATTCGACTTACACGGTTATCGCTCAGTCACATCTATCGCGTAAGTTCGGGGTGTTACTGTAATAAAGGAATCTTGCAACAGATCGGATACTTTAATTTTCTTGCAGACATTATCACACTGTGAGTTGATAACGGATTATGGGATCAAGCAGTTGTCGATGTCGCCCTGCGCTGCGGAGCATCTGACGGTATTAGGTGAGTTTTTGTATTATTGTTTCATACTGACGTCCCGATGTCCTCCTGACCGAGTTTCGGCCACGGCGCATCTGCGCAGGAGATGTTATTGTGCACGAGCGTGTGCGCAAACACGTGCACTCTCTGCTCCCTCACTCTCGTGTTCTGATGGGACGGCAAACCGACACGACCGGTGAGAGATCAGGCGCAGGACGGTGCTATACAGCACAAATCTAGACTCCGAGCTGTTACTGGTATTCCTAATAGAAAAACCCAATAACATTTGCCCGACTCGGGGATCGAACCCGGGACCTCACGCTCAGCGGTCGCGCTTACGACGGGTAGACCAACGAAGCAGTCATACTACTGAGGTAACAGACGAGCATGCATTCCACTGCTCTTAGACATAGACATACAGACAGCAATTTCTTACAAATTTATTATATGTACAGAATATAGATAAAAGACGCTTAAGTTTAATATTAAAAAAAAGAACGCTATTCTTTGATTAATAATAAAAATATTGGTGTCCATCATCAGGTCTCGACAACTGCCCGCTGGTGACCGACGGAGCGCTGGAGCACCTAATATCCTGCCACAATTTACAACTTATAGAATTATACGACTGTCAGATGGTCTCGAGAAACGCCATTAGGAAGTTAAGGGTAAGTGGACTTTTCATCCACCACATAAACTACTGTAATGACACACGCACACACACAAGGTAACATGAACATACACACGCACACTTACGCGACCACACACGAAAACCACACATCCACGCGCGCATGAAACACACACACACAAACACATGACGCACGCGCACACTCTCACGCACATGCACGCGCACACACACACGAACACACACAAGTGCACACAACATATACAAATACATGAACGCGCTCGCGCGCTCACTCACGCATATGCACCCACACACACTCAACATATACATATATACACACACACTCTCACACAGCGAAGACACACGCATAAATCACAAATGTATATCAGAGTACCAAATACCACACTGCGGTTTTTATAGATGGTACGGCGTTATAGTTACGGTTACGATGTGACTAAAGGAACAGAGATTTCTGTAACTCTATTTGAAAACTTAATATCACAATAAAATAGACATATTACTATGAAACATTCAATACATTTACACAAACACTATTCAACTACTAGTTGAAACTGTATTGCTTGTATATTTAGCTATCATATTCATCTCCAGAAGAGAAAACACATTTGATACAGTATTATTTCTGACTCAAAAAAAAAATAGGTATTATTGCTATGAAATACTTAAATCTATATAAATAAAAATGAATCGCCAAAATGTATGTACGCGCATAACTTGCGAACGAGTGCGCCGAATCGAGTGTTTATTTTTTTAATATGTTTCTTATTGTCAGGAGAAGGTTTTCTACATTTAAGATCATGCGGCAATAGCCCAATGGGTAGTGTGTCGGACTTACGATCGAGAGGTCGTGGGTTCGATCCCCACTCCCCCATTG
>DWGW01001045.1:0-12269 GCA_018247775.1 Udranomia orcinus
TAAATATGTTGACTTTTATTTGTTTTCTCACATTATTTCATAGTGGTCTCAAACTTTTGACCGGTAGTGTACATAAGGCTTTTAAAAAAATTACAATGCTCTATGATAAAAAGCAATCATAAATTATAAACCTATTCTGCATGTCACTAACGAGTTATGACAAAATTTGATAAAGAGACCGTAAGTCATAGTCTCAAAGAAAAACGACCCTTAAAATTGGGATTAAATCGCATTTAAACGGTTAAACATTCAATCTCTTACGGTTTAGACACTATATTTTAAAATTCATACATTATCAAGTCATATAAGAATTAGATTACCGAATAGTCTAATTGACTAATAAGCGAAATTAGTCGTATGTACAAACGACCACTGGAGACATTCATGCCACATTATATGAGGGATTTACACCAATGACCTATAGTGATCCCTCAGATTAGATCTCGCATTATCTGGATCGCAAACAAACCACTTACGATCGACATGCAGATCTTTTGAACTGCATCCTCGTACTGTATTGTACGGGATCACGATTTGCATGCGCCTCGGTTGTTATCCCGTCATTGATATGAAATCTTTAATCGATCGGAGACCGGGAAGATTTATTCCAATTCTCGGGATATAAAGAATTACATTATTCCGATTGTACTCTTGAATTGTGCTTGATATTGTGCCCCCCTGTCAAGTCGGTACTAAGGTTTTTTGATTAAAAAATATGCACTGTAAAAATAGTGAGTCTGAATAAATCTATTATTTTAATAATATACTTAAATTAAATTTTCATTTTGAGTAAAATGTTAAAAGACTAAGAGCGTTAAACTGTAGTCATAACAGTATCAGTTAATATTTACAATAAAAACGAAACAGAACAAAGTATATTATATCTTTGACCACCAAGTATAATGAATATAAGCTAAAAGCTTATATTCATTATTATATTATATATTGGTCAATAAAGAAAATATTAATTTTCTAAAAACACAATTTATGCATTCCATTTGGCGAATCTTAAGGTTGATGCAGAAGGGTATTACCAAACCAATGAACAAGTAGTGAGTTAATAAAGCATAGTCTGCCTTATTTACTTGGATTTCTTTTAATAGGAATTTCAATAAACTGGACTAATTTAATTCCTTTACGAATAGTTCTCAAGTAATAGCTTTTTCAATCGGGACCTTTGTAAGCTTGAAATTTGTTCTATCGCCAACGAATGGCGAGGAGTACATAGGAAACAATATTACTTTTAAATCTTATGTACGTACTTATATAATACTCATATTTCACTTTAAGATTCAAATTTAGTGCCTATTAAAATTAAACAAAAATTGTTCTAAACGTTACAAAGACTAATATGGTTCTGAAAATCCTTTTTTATACACAGATGTTTCATATTTTAAAACACTTTTATAACATATAAAGAACACGAGATATAAACATTAGTTTAAGGAGAAGTCAAATGTTACATGAAAATCAAAAGTAATCTGAATTATTTTCAATGAATAGAAACGATTGAAATAACCCTTGGCAGCTTAGTATATTAATAATTAGGATTTCTAATTGGCGAACATGTACTATCACGAAATAATAAATCCCATTCATTAGTTTGTTGTGGCGTTTGTTTATTTCCTAACACGCCCATCTTCTGGTCGCTCACAGTTGGACAAGTTGTTAATGATAAAGTTTATTTCTCGCGGACCTATCACATCTGCATAGTGAATAATGAAGAAAGCGATGACTCGAGAGTAATTTCAGCATGGAATTGAAGGAAGTTTTGAAGCCACTTTAATGAATGCATCGCAAAGTTTTCTCGTGACTAGCAATTTCCAGTTTGCAGGGCACGAAGCCAATTTTCACTTAAAAATCGACAATATAGGATTCTCCATGCTTAAAATAATAGTTCGTTACGAAATTGCAATGCATTAAATTACTTATGCTTGGCGCATTTTGTCGCAGCTCTTCTTATAGAGCTCAAAGTAAATGAATTAAGTACAACGCCATCTCCCGACAATTTAGCGAACTCGGTGCAAGCTTTGCCCTGGTTCGGCACACGCGAAATTAATGTCAGCCTTTTGAATATGGAATTATAACTTTATTTATGAAACTGTCTTAATTTATTGATATTATTATATTTGAAAGTAACATTTTCTTTATGTGTGCAAATAGCCCAATTCTTGCAAAGTTCGTTTTGATTTATAATTCAAAATATCCTGATAAGAAGAGACACATTATGGCCGTCTAACCTATGCTTCGTATTTATATTGTACAATTTTGGGTGCTTAATATTTGAATTAAAATAAATAATATTTGTAACACTTTCTTAAAAAATGGCAGTATATTTGTCCAATTATCTAAATTGTGCTTATTGCTATTTATAATTTTAACACATACATTTTAGACTATAAAATTTTAACAAAACATTATATCTCTATATCTGTAGGTACTGAGAAGCAAAATGATTTCAATATCATTTTTAAATAGCCAACAAATAGAAATAGAACATTCGCAGTAGTTACATTCCAAGGTTACCAAAAAAACATTATTTTTGTTAAACGTTGCTTTAGTCACAATAACACAGAATGAAATATACATATTGAAAAGTTGCAAACGAAATACATATAAATCTAGGGGGCGTTGTTTTTAAGATTAACTTACTTGGATTAATCATACTTGAAAACGGTTATCAAGGAGAATAAACTGTTGTCATGATTGATGGTCAGATATTTATATATCGTCTATTTTGTGCGTATGATAACGTTATTTTACGCATTTGTATTAGTTTATCACTTACTTATCGCAAAGTCGTATGTAATCGTATTTCACATATTATCCAGGATAAAACTGATTTAGATTTTGTGGATAAGAACACTAAAGTAAAAGGGATATGGTCTGATTATATTCGCTTCACACAAACACTTCGTGATTTAACACGAGTGTCGGCTAATACTAACTTCTTAATAATTTTAACTAATAGTGCATTTATATTTACATAATGTTCAAAATGTAAAATTTTATTTATCATTTTTGACCGTCATTTTTAAGGAATCTATTGGAATGCAACCTGGTTTTTTACCAATATAATATTGAATTAGAAACCTATTAATTAAGAGTACCAAAACAATGATTTACAACTGGTAAAACAAAAGTATCTTAACAAGGTTTAGTTATAGAAAAATATCAATTCACAATTTAACACAAAACAATATTTGTTATCGGTAG
Source organism: Udranomia orcinus (assembly GCA_018247775.1). Taxonomy (NCBI): domain Eukaryota; kingdom Metazoa; phylum Arthropoda; class Insecta; order Lepidoptera; family Hesperiidae; genus Udranomia; species Udranomia orcinus. Next base: position 3,217 of record DWGW01001045.1, read on the forward strand.
TAACAAACACACAAACAATTTGGTTATTTGAAGTTTGTTTCAAATTTAAATTCAGAAGCATTTATACTGTATAGGAATAACGGGGCATTTACTGACAAATCGTCAATATATTATTTAATATAAAATAAATGTGCACTTCTACGAACTAGAAGATATTGAACATGAACATGAAGATATTGAATATATATAATATTATATATTTGTAACGTCAGTCAGTTTAATGAAATAGTTCATGATATTAATGATGTCATCGGGCGTAAACGGGCTGTGTGCTAATGATCGTGATTTGCAAAACCCAGGAAGCATGCTGGTGTGAATGACGTGGCTGTCTCGCAAACACCTAGCGTGATTAATTTAATGTGATACAGTCGTTTTATAATACGTATAATAGTGTATAAACTGATTGATTATTATACTGCAATGGGGAGATAACGATGGTATTGAACCATCGTCTTTTGCTTTTGTTTCAATTTCCTTTTCAGATTTACTTTTAGACAGATAGTTTTTGGTGATTAATTTTGATCAGTAAGAACATACATTTTACGCTACGAATTAAAACTTTAAGAACATAACTAGGTATATCTATATCAATTTTATTTTATGTCTGTCAGTGACAGAAATTTACGTTAATCGAGAATTGATAGAATCTAGACTTGTATGTACAACTAAAAAATAAACAGACGAACGAAACTCTGAATTACGAATATTATTTTTTTTTGTAATAGCTATATACAAATTTTTGCTTTTTATTAATACCATTAATACCTTACTTATTAATACCATAACCTGTATTTTTTAATTTATCTTATACGTGTGTATACTTTCATAAACCCATTTTAAGATTACATACAAAACATAATTGTATTACTGTTACCTACACAAGGCAAATTAAAAATCTCACACAACACGAATCGAATAATACCGCCGGATAATTACGACGATAGCATTTGAATTATTTCATCATTAACGCGTAATTACCGATAACCACGTAAACGAAGTACTTCGCTGGCCGGTCAGGTTGGCATTTCTGTGGTCCCTTTGTCCTGACGATGACCCTTGAGCGCGCGGTTTGGCGGATTATGCGGGCTAATTCACTACGACAGCTGGTTTGTGCGTTTCCGATAATATGCTCCGTTAAATTGGAGCTATTTATCTCCTAAATTAATCAAATTAAAGTTCGATTGATCTGCGATTTTGAAAGGGCCTGCCTTCTTTTAGCTCTGAATACCTATTTGCGCTCAATAAAGCTTGAGCGGAACTTTCATTAAAATTTCACGCAAGTATTGGTATTGGTGTGTTGGTATTGAGTCACAAATATTAAAAGACGTTAACGGTAATCATAAAGAAACTCGCCAATGATTTTAATTACATTTAAGGATTAAAATCTCGATATAAATTGATTACAAAGTATTAGAAATCTAATAAAGACTGGTTTCTAGATATTGAAAGTGATGAGAGTTTTACAAAAATACACTTGAAACATTTCGATTTTATTATAATTGAACGAAATGACAACACGATTTACTGCAATTCAGACCTAGAATACATCTGATATTTTCTCTCACATTAAAGCTTAACAAATGTAGTTAAAGGTCGTAGAACGTCGGCAAACTTCGATACATGCTACGACGAACTAAGACGTTGAATGCGCCAGCTTCAGACAAGTGGTACGATGCAACATCGAGTGTTCGAGGCGGCCACTTGCTCACGGACCTATTCTTCTCTATCCCACTTCAGTGAGCCTTTCCACCTCCTTTTGTTACGTAAGGACCTAATTTAGCCACATACTAGTCTAGTTTTAGATCTTGATCGTGTTTCGCGTTTTATACTCGATTGAAACAAGTTGTGAGATGTTTATTATCAGAACTCATAATTTCAGCTAACCTAAATTAAAATACTTAAAGGTACAGATACAAATAATATTATATGCTGCATTTTACATTTTTTTGTACAATACATATCAGATAAGTAGAACACTAGTGAAGAACGAAAGGTTACCTACCTACATATAATAGATACACGAGCATACGTCTTAATCTATACACGGTTGTGACAATATGTATCATAAATACGTTGCTACTTTTAGGGGTATGTAAGTATGTAATAGAGAAACTACGACTGAACGCACACTGCTGTTACAAATCTAATATGAAAAATGTATACGTATAGCGTAAATATTATAATTCAAAAATACTACCTTTGTATAAGTTTACCATTATTCTATCCCCGTGCACTATAAACCTAAGCAGGGTGTATATTTTATTACAGCATATTATATTGAAAAGTGGTATTGGAATACCATTGGAATTGGAAAGGATTCCTGTGAAAAAAAAAATCCAAATCGGTTCATAAATGACGATGTTATGGAGTAACATACATAAAAAATACCTGTTGAATTGATAACCTCCTCCTTTTTTGAAGTCGGTTAAAAAAGTGGTTAGGTCTTCCAATGTTAACTCGAGATTCGTCTATTAGTTTAATTAAAAAACAAATAAAGTCAAAAGACAACAAAACTATAGCAAAAACAAACATACTATCAAAAACTATGTATGTGCTTGGGATTATCGGCAGCACTATGCACAGGTAAGATAGATGTATGCTATTTCCAATAGCAATTAAGACTATGTGTGAGACGGAAACTAATGGAACTCTTTTATCTACTCTATCGAATTCAAGGATAGATTAGTGGATTTAAATTAAACTCAATACCGTAGGTAAGAGGAAACATTTGTGCAAGTCTCTGTAAATGTTTTAGACTTAACGTTTCAGAAAACTAATTGAATTTTTATATGATGATTATAATTGATGATCTAGTTATACTTTTTACTTTTTATTATCAACTTTATAATGACAAATGTCGTACGTTATTGCTATGCAAACAATTTTGGAAAATTGAAAAAATATTCTAGTATACATATAGTAAAGAATAAACAGTAACTACAAATAGACACTTTTAACATTTTAGAACACGTTAAAGAGTTGTCTTTAACGTATCAAAAAGTTATTCCATTTCATACAATAGAAATTTCTCTAACTACAATAGTAGTTTTACTTAAACGATTCGTATCAAGTTAAGTAGACAAACGAAGGCAGCCGTTAGAAAATCAACATTTGCGAAGGCAAGACGAAGTTCATAAATCGGAATAGCATATTCGCTTCGATACTGCAATCTCCGATGGCAATTAAGACTATGCCAGTGCAGCTGAAACGAATGGTGCTCTTCAATCAACCAATCAATCTACAATCGCGAAAGGTCGCCACTTGCCAGCGACAGCTCAACAAATTTATTGCGCTGGACGGACGTAGTTTTCAAATTTCGAAGCCTGTTGATCGCTATCGAACGTCCGAGCCTATATCTATAATATAATATTGTTAGTAATCAGAAATGGTAATTAATTTTTAACAAACGTAACTCAGTAAAAATCCTAAGTTAGCGGCAGTATTTTGATAAAGTAATAATATAATGTTACAATTAAAGAAATCATTTTAAGACGGACCTAGTCGTGACCATATCGTCACCGACCATATTCTAATCCGAATCACAATCATAGTCAAAACAACAGCTGTCCGCCATTTTCCCGCCATTATTTTTTTTTTATCTTTTAAATATATTCAACCAGAGTATCCGAACAATGCAGTTTTTAAATCAGGTATTAGGTTATCTTATGCTACTTTTTAAATTAGCTAGTTATGTTTAAATTATTAAATGTAAGTATTGTAATTTTTTTAACGTTGTATTAAGATACGTTGTGTATAAATTGTGGAATAGCGTAAATTATTAGTGTATAATTTACGCTAACATATCTTGATACAATTTATTTTCCTGTCTATTGGGAAGTAACAAAACAGGAACACTGCCGCAGGGAAAACTAAGTAGCTCTATGTAACGTTTATTGTTTAACGTTTAGTGTAAACTCACCCCAAGTATGCAATGTTCTACTGTTTGCTTACTTGCTCCGAAGCTCTAATCTCTTGTTCCAGCTAATTTCCTGCGCTAATTTGAGATGTTTTCTCAATAACATGCACGAAGTTTCTATTGCATCTTGAGAAGAGAAATTCAACTTAACCAGAATATGCTATCGTTATTGTTTAACTTCCAAGTAACAGAAGGACAAACGTCATACGAAACGAAACTTTGTGGTTGAATAAAACGTAACCCCACAGTTATAAAACTTTATGTATTGTTATTAAATTAATGCTTACATATTTTAACAAACATTGCATCTACAAAAATAAATAGATTTATCATAATTTAAAGCGCGTTTCCAGTCTTTGCAATTGATTTCTTTCAATGCCTCTGCTCCATCTACGTTATTCTTTACTAATATACTACTATATACTATACTCTATGGAAAATTCACTTATTACATATTACATATATACAAAAATGTACAACTGTGTGTGTTGCAACGCGATAAATATATAGTGACTTACACATAATAAAGTTAGTAATTTAAGTGTAAAAACGCAGATGGAGCCTCAGCATAACAATATCCACTGCTAATTGCTAACTAACAACAAATCCTACAGCCATTTTTGCTAGTACAATATTCATTGAGTTTGTGAAGCCTTAGGGAGCAAACAATTCCCGAATATCAACGTCACGAAAGTTGGGAACGGCTCGGCGCGGCCGTCACATATCACAGCTCCACATGACTCGGTCCCTGAAGATCTTTCGGCGATTTACCTGAAAATAAGAAAAAAACAATACCGTTAATTTACAGCTCTGGACACTTGCCAAACATCTCATCCAGTCGTCTAACTTGGTCTAGGCGCAAAAAATACGAAACAAGTACACATTGAGACACCCTATGTTTTCCTGATCGGTCATCAAGGGATCTCGAGATAGGGCTTAGGTGCGAATAGACAATATAAAACCCATTTATATCCTGTCACCGTGACGCAAGAGGCGTGCCAAGGCGTTTTCCAATACCCTCATTTATCACACGCGCCCTGACGTAATGAGACGGATCTTAACCACTCAACGCACGCCCGAAATACTTTGAATTCATTATCAATATTTTGACTGGTTTTTTCTCACATTATACCTAATACTTCTTCGCGTTTAGACATCTCTCACAAGCTCAGATTATCAAACATACTTTAATAGCTCCCTTTTCGAATGCATATTTATATCATTATCGAGTTTTAAAAAAATGTGAGATCCTGAATTCAAGAAATTCTTCAATATAGCGGTGTTTGAGTAAACAATAAAGAAATTGCAGTTATGAAGTGTTTCACTGGAAATAAAATAAAATATATGAGTTTTAAAAGATAGAATAAATGGTTATGATCTAATAATAAATACATTGACGCTGCTAATGCCAAAGACTTCAGTTTTCTTGTTCAGATAAATGTGTGATACACATCAGGTTAAGCATTAAATAACAATCTAATAAAAATTCTCAAAGTAGGGTTGCCAGCATAAAACATGCACGAAATGAAACACATATAGGATACTAAATAAGTAGTTGGTTTCTTTCGAATTTCTTGAGAACAAAAAGAAAAAATGTACCTAGGTAATAACAGTTGCGATTATGTTAATAGAAAGCTAAGCAAGTCCTTTCCAAGATAAAGGAAGTCGAGGAAATGTAAATTGCACGAAACGCAGTAAAAGAAACCGCAGATGAATATCAGCATCGGAAAAGGAATACCTAGATTACCCAGAAACACTTTTATTTGTTTCCAACGTTTTACAGAACATTAACAGTAGCTGTTCGCTTTGCCACTCGAAAGCACCTAAGAATAACTCCGTACAATCGGTGTCTGTAATAACTGTAGGTACAAGACATGGCGTAACAGAAATAATAAACTAAATTGAGAATATAATTTAGTGTTTCGTACGCTGATTTATTGAACGGCGCATATATTTATAGCGAAGTTCACGTACCCATTGCACAAGTGAGCGTAACACACCGGTGTGTATTTTAGAAGCAATCGTAAGTAGGTAGGTAGATACTGACTACCAATCGGTTTTAGACATTGGAAAATAACGGGAATTAGTACCAGTGTGTAGCAAGTCACATGACTGTCGCTTCGGCCAACTGCTATCGTGCTGACGCACGCGTCGGAAAAATAAATTTAAATAAACCATAACAATATGCCGGTTTGTATTTCAAAAGAATCTTGCTCCTCTGAAACGCCGTAATAACATTATTCTTTTCAATCGACCGCGTCTGTGTTTTAATTAACTATTCACATTCCGTCTGTCGCATCGCTTGTTAATTATTGTTCCTGCGGTTCTACACGGCGGATATTACTCGTATCTTGTAAATCTTCCGTCAACTGCGTTGTCAAGAAACGTTCGTATAGTTTATCAGTGACTTAATGAAAAACAGATTCATTGAGATAAACAAAAGTAAACTGGCACTACAGTTTATCAGCGCATCATCATTTATCTCAAAAGCCAAGGGGAACGCAATTGTTATGCAATTCGTAATGAGTTAGATATATAAACACAGTGTGGTCAGTCCTTATTAGTTGGCAATCAATTAGAGTTTATCAGTGTAGCGTGATAAAGTCTAGGAGTCACGCGGTGTGAAATGGATAGGGCTGCCAACGTTTTTTCCACAAACTTTTATACAAGTGATGTTACATCACGCAAGTCATTGACTTTGCAGTTGTATTTTCGAATTATTATCGCATGGCGTTCCAACTGAATTCTGGAAAATATGATCGCATATTAAACTCTAGCTATTTGGTGTTGCCTACGACTCTCGATAGGCATTGAAGAGTACATAATCTAACATAAAGCGAGGTACTATTTATGCTTAACTTCTATTCGATACAAAAAATATATTACGTTCAATTTACAAATATTTAAAAAAAAATTGCTACGAGAGATAAACTGAAATCATCACCAAAAGTTATATGGCCAAATATAAAAAAATATTTGATGATATAAATTATAACATTATTATTATAACTTTCTGCCAGCTGAACTCTAGACTTCTCCCATCTCAGAATTAGAAGTATTCAGGCATGATTAAGCCTCGATGTATTGTATATATTGGCCGGAGAACAATATGACCATTGGTAACCTCCACTGTAAGAAAAACTACAAACTATTATAAATACGTCAGACATTGTACCGGACGGTGCACAATAAGCCCATTTAGCCTTCACCGAAACAGGAACTACGTACTGAATACGTCAAATATACGAACGGAGTACAATATGGTCATTGGCAACCATAGAGATGACGCGCATGATGCGCAGGCGCGGCCGACGCACCGACGTGACGCCGACACGAGCTGACGACGGACTCGCAACGATCGTCGCACGCTATAAATCACGGAATATTTTACGCCTCAGTCATGTTGTGAACGCGATGAGGAATGTGTCTGGCTTTTTTCTAAACATATTGGCATACCTAGTTCCATAGAGTTTGCAAGCCACCTGATGTTTGTTATACATGTGTACATCGGTCTGCAACGGTGTACCCTTACTTGGAAGATTTGGAGTATACGCTACGCTGCCAAATGCTTTGATTACCATACCATATCAATCTTAAACAGAAATGTAGTAGTAGGTAGATCAATGCTTCTAAAGAATAAGATAATTCGCGTTTGAGTCTACACTTCCTTGGACCATCTGAGTTCCAAGGATGTGGTCCTCATGTGTGTCCTTGGATTACAACGGATGTGGAAGTTTTCCTGATTTCAAATCTTAGATCCTCAATCTTGGGCGTGGAGATTTTCCATTCAAACTAAAATAATACATAAGTATGTAAAAGCAATAAATAGCTATTCTCTGTTATTTAATTCAACTATTAAACATATAAATACACGTAGCTGTACTGTCATTAAATTTCAGCGCAACTACTGAACATTAGATTGGCAGGTACTTGAAGCGTGGTTACAATACAAATGCCCGACATATTTTATTATAATGAGATCAATGGCAGTCACATGTGTTCTATTTGTAACTACTAATTTTTCATAAACAGTTTATGATATAATATTTAATTTAATAGTTAAATTTACAATAATTAAATCATTTATTTTAATTAATATTTGTTTGATTCATGTTAAGATTTTATTTATTTATTAACTTATCTATTTACTTATGTTTAATAAACAATTAAGCTTATAAATGCAAAAGTAACTCTCTCTGTATTCTTTCCACAATAAAAAAGCTAAATCAATTTGGACAAAATTTGGTATAAAGATTGTTTTAGACCAGTGAAGAAGATAGGGCACTTTTTATCGGGAAAATCATCCCTTAAGGCAGATGTTTTTAATATGGGAAATCATTCAATTTGTCTTATTCTTAATCTATAATTCAAAAAATGTTTACCCAGAGTTTTGTATTTCCTAATGATGCAGGACACTGCCGGAGTGGACAGAATGCCATTTTGACCCACGAGCAATTTAGCTACCTGAAAAAAATGGTAATAAAGATTAACGAAAGCAATTTGTTTTAACCATATATAAATATTACAGAACAAAAAGCAAACTAATTAAAATATTTTAAATATATTTTTTTATCCAAAGCAATTATTTTTCCGACTTTTTGTGCCGTAGATATTATCTAATATGGTATACGTACTCCGTTACCAGCTGCAATTTTGATAATTTTGTCGACAACCTCTTTGACCAAGTAACGGCCGTCTCCGCCAACCACGAGCGTGGAGCCCACTATAGCATCCTTGTTCGCGTCCAGAATACTCTGGATAAAGTTCTCTGTGTAGTTCTCTTGCAGGAAAACTTTGACTTTCTTCCTCAGACCACTCGTACCCGGCTTTTGCCCGTCGAACGGTTTCGTATTCACTACCACGACACCTGGCATATTTTATGAATGGAAGAATCTTCTAGGCACCGATGCGTGTTATCTTCGCGAGCTGCTACAGTAATATAAATAAATCAGTATGTTGAATTTTTTAAACTCCCACATAATATCCACAAGGTTAGATGGAGAGCAATCGAAAATTATTGCGTATCACGTTCACCAATCGTTACATCGTTGATGTTACGAATGTAACTAAATTCTAACAAGATATATTATCCATCACATTAATACGAGACGTCTAATCTTCGTCCGAAACTTGGTAC
>DWGW01001046.1:0-12268 GCA_018247775.1 Udranomia orcinus
ATGCCTATTGTTTGTAATTACATAAATACTCTGCGAATGAAAATATTTATTCGAGTTTTAATTTAAATTACTGAACAATAAAACCGAGTTTCAAACTAATTAGTTTAGTTATTTCACAGACACTGAATTTTAAGACCAATAATAAAACATCCCAAGCTTTCGCAGTTTTAGAGCGACATATTTTATAGCGACAGTTCCATTTTACGTTCTTAATCTAGGTCCACATTTGTGGGATCTCCGTATCGGTGTCATCTTTGCTGTAAAATATCGCTCACGTATATTTCAATCTTTGTTTAGCACTTCACGACGCGTATTTTTTTATGTAGAGAGTAATGTTTCCCCTATTCGATATGTGGGTTGCGCTGTGTACGTATGGTTCTCTAAATAGGTTCCTAATTACAGCGCTATACAATTTCTCGGAGAAGTCACCGCAGAATTTAATGTAATAAGTTATAATAGAAATCTAATTATGGTATGCCCATATGTAGCGGAAATTTGGCCTGAATGTATTCTCTAAGTCTGTAATATGGAATATGGGATTCCACAACAAAATAATTTTGATTCTTAATAAAAAAATATTTCACGGTGCAAACTAACAGAACATATGAACGTTGAGCAGTATCTGCAATACTTTAACAACACTGAATGTTTACTTGGAGTCGTACATAAATGCCCCATCATCCGACAAGACAAAAAGGTTCATAAAGTGGTAGAAGCCTCACATTTGCACCTAGTAAGAATCGCGTCTCCCAACAGTAGATATATGTTAACGCCAAATCGCAAGGTTTGGCGGAAATACGTTTACCGAAAAACTAAACGCTCTGCATGTAAACCAAACCCTACGACATTAATTGCAAAACGCCGTAATGAAGATAAACTTTTCATTATTCCGCGTTCGGGTTGAGCATTGGCCCAAAGTTAGCGTTAAAAGTTAATCAAACGTAAATTTCACTAAGTGACCAGCGACCGTTCTTTTTGAAGGGTCATTTCATTGGCGATGGAGTGAACCATCAATTTAGCTTCACGCCACCCGCAAGCGACCGAGGGTTGCGGCCGACATGTGAAACGTTTTATTACGGTTCAGGAATCGTTAGAGCGCTTGTAGATGTCCGTTTGTTCCCCCGGACAAAGGTAACATGTATATAATATTTTAACATAATATATACTATTATCCCAAATGTACCTCGATTTTTGTTGAATGTGTCTTGTATTCGTGAGCATCGTGTACCACTTATGCACTTATATTGTTGTCCGCAAGATATTTATGCAGAAAGTGTGGCGGTCGCTAATCCTTTAACTAGAAATGATTATTATGAACCATACATATGTTATAAAATAGCTTGTCAATGCATCGACTCCAACTCAGACATAATCCTTGACATGTTTCTAATTATGTATGGAATCGTGAGTATTCATGATAAAATTATTTAAAAAAAAATACTTATACGATATATATTTAAACTATATATAGCAAATTTAGCTGGTAAATAAATTTATATTGCGAAACGTATAAGTATATGATGTACATTTTATCTTATTGTAATTAAATCCATAAAATAATAATACAATAAGCACAATTTACGAAAGTACGTAAATTCAATCCAGATTTCACCAAGGGCTACTAGTATCCTGCGAACGACAAGTGACTTATTTTATTACGCTTCAGAAAATTGCTACACCATTTCTTCAAGCATACTTCGCGAAATAGCCAAGTCAATTGTTTTAGGACTCTTGATTGACTAAAGATTTGTAATACATAACTTCGGTCCCATTGTTCACAATTCTCTGGAGTTGTAGTAAATTTAGTCCACATTTTAAAATAGTCCCAATATAGTCTATTGGGAATCGTACTTTGTCAAAGAGACTTTGATAGTCTTTTGTTTATGTTTAATCTGACGTCACGTAATACGTCACAATTTGGAAGAGATTATGAGGAATTATGGGGGAAACTTACAATCAATAAAAAATATTTCCGTAGTAATTTATATGTTAACCCGTAAAGCATGTTTGTTTAATGAACTACAGTAAAATTACAATTACAGTAATTATGTTACATTTTAAAACAACTACAACAATTTATATTAAACATATACAGAATTGTATCATTAACATTCCATAGACGATTAATAAAGTCTCAATTAAAATAATTGTGCTCATTAAATTGCTGTCAATATTATTAATTTACGCGCATACGTGTCAGCGCATGAATACATTGTAACATAAATCAAAAATAAATTTGTACATTAAATTTCCATTTAATTGTGTGATGCTTTTTGGAACAAATAATAACATTATGATGCAATTAATTTTGAATTTAGCGAATGTCGAACATCATTAAAAACAAATGAATGAACTATGTTGCGTTAACATTTGATTTGATTACAAGGATTAAAACTAATACATTTTTGTTAAGGCCTACATGTATAGTTTAATTATGTTATAATTTATGCACAATTGATTTTGCTAGCGCTTTATATTGCTAAAAATACTAATCTAAATATTTTTACTTGTCGTTATCATAAATTTTAATAATATTGTTTTCTTTTCCTAATGCGGTAGAATACAAATTTTCAGCAGGCATCCATATTACTGACATAGAATGCGTTCTCAAAGATCTCCTAAAAATACCTGTAACAAATTAAGATCATGGTACATTGGCAACGTAAACTAATTCAATCAAGATGGGCTTCTACTAATCCGTTCCAGAAAAGAGTAATTGCTTCCAGTTGACTCGCCGTATTTTACTTTCGTGTTCGAAATGGTTATGGCTGTAGGGATTTTAATCAATTTCTAAGAAACAATGGGCGTTGTTTAATAAATGCTCCCGATTCAAATTTTGGGCGGCAACAGATGGCACGCGATTGCCTCGCGCCTAGCGTGAATAATTCCTTGCCCTCAAAATAATTTCGTGCGTTATTTACCATGGAACATAATTATTAACGGATCTGCAAGCTTACTCTGCTAGGTTAATTTAAATATTTTTATCTACGATATATCAAGTTAATTAACTTCGTCCGGATCACGGATTGGGACTCCAATGGTTTTGCTTTTCTGAAAGAAGCATAAATCGTATTAAAATGATCAAAAAAATTTAAAATTTCAGATAAATTTACTGATCGCTAACTCCATTACTCCTACGCCCTGGAATTCGGTCCAAGACGTTAGGTCGGAAGCGTATTTTTATATAATTATACTTTAATTAAAAAAAATTATAAACTAAAAGCTTGTGTCTTTCGATGTGTATGTGTTTCGATAACTTGTGTCGCGAAATAAAAAAAATATATGCTTAGTATTTTTTAATTATTAAAAAATAAAACTATATATTCGGTTTCCGGTGCACCACCGCCACGCCTATTTCTGCATTACTACAGCAGTGTTCTTGCTGCTGGGTTCTGTTTTGAAGGATGTCGTCAGGGAGATACACTTAACCGAGGCGTTCCAACTTAGTCCTAAGAACGAATTTTGATCCTATATTGGGTTGATTAGCAATGTCCACAGGCGGCAGTGACCATTTGCCATCGCATGGATTGCATGCACGTTGGCTACGTCAAATAGTTTAAAAAATATATGATTATGATTCATGTAGACGCCCTATCATTATGATTCAAGTAGATAGAAAACAGTATGACTTCGGATAGTTCGAGTAACTATCTTCGTAGTTTCTTCTTCGAGTTCGAAAGGTTTCTAAGTAAACAGTAAAAAGTTTCGAAATATTGTTTCATGTTCACCTGCCCGATTTCATTGATATATAGAAAATATGACAGCATTGTACAAAGAGAATAGCAACTGTTAACCAGGAAAAGTCATAAAGTATTCTCGATTTGTTTTATTTACTTATTCATCCTAATTTTGGTGGTTACGGCATGTAGGTATACTACATTGAAATTTTAGGTTAATTTATTCTGTACCAACCAACTCCAGCACGGTCAGAGAAGTAAGGCTGTGAAGAAAGTAAGAATATGAGAGGTTTTCAACCATCACATAGACATAATAAAGCAAGTTATCTACGGTCAACTACCGGTACCAAGTTAATGTGGCCACTGAAGCAGGTAGCACGGATAAAATTATATTCAAGCTCACTCATTTTACTCCTGAACGCGTCCATCGCTTAACGTGATTATGTAACAATGAATATATAAGCCGCGAATATTATTATCAATATTACTACACATAATAAACATAAATTACCTCGAGTATGCATGTTACATGAGCTCATAAAAATTCGCACCCTTATCCCAAAGCCAACAACGCGGCTTGACAGCGGTCAGTTCGATAGTGAGCTGGGTATCCGTAAACAGGATATCAGTTCAACGATGATTGTTAGCGATGTAGGTTATCGTATGTAAGTAATCATTTACCTACATATATGTATAAAAATGGGCAAAGATAGGCACAGCAGAAATGTTTGCTCCGGTGTTTACATTTGAAAGCGCTTTTCCGAAATCCCGTATCCATGGTTAAATGTGTCGTATGTACGTATAAGAACTAATGTTTTATTGGGATTTAGTAGACTAAATCGACAATATTGGTAACTAAAACCTAATGACAAAAGACGAAGCGGAAAAAACGCTAATCCAAATAAATTTCATTGGAACGTCTCATGGCACACTACTGTTGCACAGGTAGTGAAATTCCTAGCCCAGTGTATTATTTATACTTACCCAGATTCATGAGTAGCAGAGCAAAGGCAGAAATGCTTGTTTATTGGTGTTCGTCTGTAAATATAATATCTTCATAATCGAAATGAAAATGAGAAAATTAATTATTGCGAGTAGAGCTGCCAGCAAAGTTAGTGCTCCTATAAACACAAATCCAATCAATATGCTACAAAGGGCGGTTTGATGGTTGGTTTATGAGCAGCTAAATGGAAAGTGTTATTACCAGCACAGTGTCAATCACCAATTAAGCGATCATAGAAACGATTAGCACACAATAGGAATACCGTTAAACGGTATTATCTGGTATAATGACTACTGATGTTGCTGAATACTACTTTGGCCTCCAATTTGCTTCTCTATTTAGATAATACTAATTAGTGTGTCGTATAATATTATGCGTAATCGGCGTCGTATTGAATGTGCCATCTTCTGTAAAATAGATGTTATCTTTTTTTCATTTATTCATCCTTTTCCAATTTTAACCATTCGCGATCTTCCTCATTCTCAATCATCAAATAAAAATAATGCGTGGTAATATAATAGATAGTTAATTTTAATCAATGTATTTCTACGAGTATTTGAGAACAAATACCTACTTCTGTAAGTGGTCTTCTTCTTGTTTCAAGTGATTTTTCCTTAATATAAAATTACATAGCCAATGTAAAGATTCAATTATCCTAAAATCGAAGTAAAACAATACCAATGGAAAACCTTTGAACCACAAAAGTTTTTAACGATTCTATAAAAGTTCAATCGTAAAACTGATTTATCAAAACACTAGCTGGCGCTTTGTTTTAGCGTGAATGAAAAACCAATAGGTGCATGTCAATTCCCATCGAGTTTTTATGTGTACAATAGTCCACCCTTTACATAACAGCCACATTTGAAAAAATACAGTACAATACTCTTCTAAAAATCAACAGCAAATAGAATATGGGTAATATTTTTGAAGAAATTGAGTGAAGAAGATACAGAACTTACTGGTAATTCTACATTACAATCAATACTTACAACAATTAGTTTCAACGAATCGAATAGAAATATAATATATTTAGGTAATATAATACATTTTTATTTAAAACCTTCAACGCTTTTGCAAACAGTGGAATGAGTTATTCGTGTAGCTGACGCGTCATCAAACGCCGTATTAAGTTTTTAAAAATCCGTTTTTTACGAGGCTGGCGCGTCCAGTCTGGGTGTTACAGTGGCTTGCCCATACATCACGTTGTTAGTTATCTGTTTAACTAGTTGACTTTGATGAATGTACGGACAAACGAGTTCGTATTCAACAAATCCTGGCTCGGCTGGCTGTCTGAATGATGTCAACATTCGTATAAAATAAACATGCATTTTCCTGTTTCTGCCTTACAGCAGCATTGTTCTTGCTGCTGTTTTGGCGTGAAGGGTGTAATATGGAGCACTTCGAAGCAACGCATTTGTGATCGACCTAAGAAAGAGCTTCGATCCTTTTTTAAGTTAATCACCGATGTCCATGGACGGCAATGACCACTTACCACCAATTAGATGAATGCATTCGCATAGGATTCAGCAGAGATGTTACTGTAAGTCGGTTTTCGGATGCGAAAAACCCGTTGTCACTGTTATTCGCGACATATTGATAGTTACAATAATAATAATTAATTAATAATAATTATTCTATAGTAATGATCTTTTTCATACGTTACCATCTGTGATCATATATATGTATATCTCCGGCGCAGGAAACATTACCCAAACCTAGAAGTAGGCTCGTTTCTAAAAATCCTATTACGAAAGCATGACTGATGTTCAAAAAAATATTATATTTATCTCACGTTATTAAAGTAAATTATTTCTAAAATTAAAACTGGCACTCGTAATTCCTACAGCCAACAACAATGTATGAATATTCGTTTATTTTAATTTATTTCTATCAGCTCATCTCATTTGGCATTTTTAGAATTCGAGGATTGATTCATTGTCCTCAAAAAGAAAAATATCTGTTCAAATATTCGTAACAAATAAGAAATAAGACGGGCATAATTACAAATGTCGCTCTTAGATGAAAAATTTCTCTATTGTCTCTCGACTGTAGCGAAAATTGCCAACAAATATTTTATTTACTCAGAGGGTCGATCTTTGTTTCCTGTGATCTTATTTCCATCAATAACAATGTTGATTTTGTTTTAATATTAATAGGTTATACAGTCTAAAAAAACACGGTTGTATACCATTTTATTAACAGTTCCTATTATATTGGATCCCACGCAAATATTTACTGTTGTAACTTCGCGAATTTTTTGAAGAATTATTGTAGATTTATAAATGTTATTTATAACAGTATTGTAACGTATCATAAACCAGCTTTTTAAATGAATGAATGAATAAGTTATATTATTATTTAATATTCTGATCTCGAAAATGCTGTGCAATACCTTTACTTGCTTGCACGTAACAAACAATCGTTGCGAGAACAAGTCGGTTGTCTTCTAAAAAGCCAATTTATTTTACGAGCCAAAACTCTAAACTCCATAAACCAGTGTCATAAAATAAACCAAAGCTGCCGAAATTCTCACATCATGTTTTCTCTAGCACTTTCATGGCTATAAACCGGCTACGTTCAATTTAAAGAATCGAGTCACTAACTTTGCAATTCTGTCTAATACCTACCATGTTCTTACTTTGAGACAAGAATGTTGATTAAGTTATATTTAACGAGATTAAAAATGAACGAGTCGCAACTAACTCCTGAAAAAAATAATGTTAATATTACCTTCATAATTTATGATTATAATGACATTTTTATATTTAGTTTTATTTAAGTCCTAGCATATTTACTCGTATTTAAGGTAAATATCTAGTTTCAAAATGTGAAATTAATAAATATTATTTTTATTATATAACAATATCGACATATTATTAGACATGTATAACCCTAATAAACTATTAGAGTTTATTTGTACACAACCAGACGAACGACGCCAATTATTTCATCTACGATTCATTAATGTGCAAATTTTTAGACAAAGTCGATGGACAAAGCAAGAGACGGTAACAATAGCTACGTTTCTACAATAATACTAATAATAATAATACTTATTTCTAGTTCTAATTTCACATTTGAATTCAAAATGTTCTCACAAAAATCTATTTATTGAATCTTAGAAAATATTGTTCTCTGCAGCATTTTGCACGTGAAGCTGAAAATTTGACCCCTCGTTCAAGCTTTTCAAGGAATTCAGCGGAATACCAGAACACTGCCGTGTGCCGGCGTTCGATTGGATTTTAATCTGCTTTGAGGTACAAGTTGAGGAGCTTGCGCTAAAACGTGTGTGTACTGGAAACTTGTGAATGTCGAAGACTCTTGCCAACGTTTACTGGAAATATATTTTTAGCGTGTAAAGCAAATATAGCTCGGTGGTTTAAAAAAAAACTCTCTTTTGGAGTAAGAGTAAGAGTTTCTCTTTTTGAACTTTTTGAAATAATTTATCACTTTATCCAATAGCAAAGAGCCAGGGAGCGAAGCTGGACAGCTGTGGGTTCTCCATGGAGTTCAGATATGAGCCGCCGTAATAGACTATAGCCTAAACGTGATTCTAACAGAAAATCCAACCAAAGCAGTAAGACGAAAATGTACTGACAACAATGCAGTAAGTACGTTTTATTAGCTCATAACAAAAAATACAATCCAAACGTAAGCTATTGTTCAAAAAACGTATCCCGTCGTTTATCGTCGTAAGGGAATTCAGCGGAATACCAGAACACTGCCGTGTACTAGCTTCCGATGCGATTTAATCTGCTTTGAGATGTGAAGCCTCCGCTAAGCCGTCGTGTATGTGCTTAAAAACTCGGAAATATCCAACACTTGCCAATATTTCCTGCATACATTATCAGTTCGCCTTTCTTTACATTCTCTTCATATATCAACCTTTTTTCGGTACTCTTGGGAAAAAAAGCAAATAGTACAGAATTTCGCTCTGAGGTTAATCAATCACAGTTGTTACTAACTCATTAGTATTAAGAACTAGACTAGACTACTGATGACATAAAACGTGTGTAATGAGTTTTTAACCTCTTATTATATCATGTTGAACATAACTTATAAGAATACACTCGTAATCTATCTGATAAATATTTAATTTCAGCGTGTGAAATGATTGGTTGGGTCACAAAAACTTTAGAGACAAGCTCTGAGTACCAAGAAACTTGATTGCTGCTATAGCATTCCATTTGTTCTGCTTTCTGAGTCACAAGGGAATGTAAACGCAAACTGACCAGAATAATGCAACTGTTCTTAAGTGCAAGCACATAGTAACTCCTACAATAACACCAACTATGCAAATAGAAACGTTCATTTATATTAAACTATTGATAATATTGAAATGCTCTCATACGATTCAGGTTTATTTAAATTACAGTCAACAAAAGTTTAAGTACAAAATATTCTTGCTCGCGATAAAATTCTTTTGAATCGTTCTTTATATCGCTTCCTATCTGAAAACCTAAATTTCCGCGAGGGAGAAAAACTTATAAGATAAGTAAGTAAGTTCTTCCTGTATGTTTTTAGAATGTAGATTTACATCATTCGAAACGAACTCGTGGTTATATCGCGTAATATCCATATGCATAACATGCGACCCTAAATAGGAATGATTTATTTAATTTTTGTTCCGTCTAGCTACCTTCAGTCTTGGTTCAAAGAGTGCGAGCTCAGAAAAGCACAACATCTTAGCGTTTTATTCCTTCAAATATGCACATGTATTGTGAAGTGCGGAAAATGAACGAACTTGGAACTAGGACTGCGTAAAATGTTGTTAACGTCGCAAACGAAACCCGACAAAGTAAGCATATTCAAAGGACGTGATGTTACAAGCAACGCTCATTAAAATATTTAATAGTACTTTAAAATATCATAGAGTCGTGTCTTTTATAATTATATAACTTGACTTCGATGTATGCTTTAAAATATTACAAAATTACAGTATAAAGTCAAAGAATTTGTTAAGCTTCTGAGAATACCCAAATTATACATTAATCACTATTAGCCACAGCCATTATGTTATACATTGGTCAACATGAAAATAAATATTATTTTTGAATTGTCCTAGGTGTAGTTAATATTTAGTATTAAGCAACATTTTTTTGTTTAACCTAATTGTGTAGATAAGTTTACAAAAAAAATATTAATTGTTGGATATGCCTCTGAAGGTTGGAAATTTGCAGAATTTGCAATTTGCAAACGCACACGCGTGCTTTAAACAAAAGATCTGAAATGGACGAAAGACACTTTAATAAAATATAAATTCGACGAAAAATACAACTTTTGAAGACAATTGGAATGTCCACATCATTCGCGAATCGAAAAAGCCTTTTACTACGTAAACGAAGTTTGTCAAAGCGAGTGCAGTTCTTCCGATTCAAGAAGTCGGCAAGTCCGGAAGCAATTATCGGAAACTAACTGATATAATTAATGAAACATTCGCTCGCTGGGAACTAACTCTTTCCCGGAAATTCAGGGTCCTTGGTAAGAAAATGAGATTCTTAATCAATTCAGTGCTAGGAAAGTATTTTATGCGGAGCTCAACATATCGACAGTAATTTCAAGAAAACGAACAAAGTTTTATATTCCGCTCATATAGAGCGGAATAAAAATGTTAGTTATTGGGTACTCAAAATACCACTATCATTTTGATTAAAAAGTGTAAGATGAGAGAATAAAATAATATGTATACCTACCAACCATTTTCTCCTTTTGTACCTTTCCTAATATGTTACTTTATTAGTAACCAGGCCTATTCCAGAAAAGCAAAATAATTTTGGCAATAACATATTTTATAGATTGCCATAAAGCAGAAGTTGTTACAATTCTTAGCCTTACATTCAACCTTTCTACATTATTTCCGTTGAAGTGAAGTGGATGATTCTTTTATTATCTAAAATACACTTGATTCAAACGGCCCTTCCCAGTGCCCTTGTGACAAAAGAATGAGGCCGTTCGAAATGAAAATAAAACGTGCTCTCTCTTTACGAATTGTGATTTACATAATGTTTTCTTTATTTCGTACTCTTACCTTGGATGTAAAATGTTTTAAGATTTCGGCAGTCTTAAATCTCATGCTATTCTTTTCGAACGGTATTATTGTCTTTAGTTTTTTCGTTTACTACTAGATTTCGATGTGGCATTTTTATCTTTATTCTATTTAGATACCAAAGAACTTAATTTAGTTTATATATAATCATCAAAGTTATGTTACTGATGGTAATGTTTTTATTGCAACTTGTTTAAATATACGATACCTATAAAAGTTTAGGTACCAGGAAGTGTGGATTATTTATTATTACCTTTTAGCTTATTAGCTTGACTATAGATTTACGATCAAGCAAATTTGAAAAAGTTGTGCGCAATTAAAAACTGATAGTCTAATAGTCCTTTTGTAGTATTTTCAAGCACACGATCGTGTTAAGGAAGGCATTTTAATCATTCGGACCTGGTCATTATCATCACATTAAGCCATGTTGTAATCCATATGCGACTTTGAAAGAATTCTCACTAACTGGGTGGCTGGTGGATCAACTATTCCTACCGATTCAGCAGAGTAGGTACATCTTGATCGAACATTACACGTATTGCTTTTACCCTTTGCCAAGATTTTCCGAATACAAATCCGTTTGTTCAGTTGGACATATATCACTGTCATCCAGTTAAATAGTAACTAACGAAGTGATGTATGGCGCAAGCCACTGAAACAAGCCCGGACGTGGCCGAGCGTGGCAAAAAACGGAATTTTTAAAAACTTAATATGGCCCCGACGAAACGTCACAAAGAATAACTCACCCAACCGCTGTTTTAGTCCCCTTTAGGTGAATTTCATAAAAATACTTACATGGTTTATGGTCATTTAATGGATAATTACGTAAGAATATTCGCAACATAATTGTTTGTTTTGTTGTTTTATGGGGTACGCAGTTCTTACACTAAATCTTACTACACTTATGTTTTTAATAGTAGTATGGAAACACATTTCTAATAAGTTGTCTCATTTTAACTAACTAACTTTGATTTTTCATAAGTTGTAAATTAAAACGAATTGAAAACACCACAATCCAAGTTAAACTTACTTTTGTTACGAATAATAACATGTAAATTAACAAGTACGTAAAGTAAAAACTGAGCTGGAATTGAATTTAAAAAGCATTTAAGTCGTGTTCAATGAATGTAAAATTATACAAAACATTGTAAATGTATTCCCATTTTCGGTATCGAATGTCTGCCTCCAAATAGCCCTCGCTCTTTAGAATAAACGGCGACCCTTGAAATCAGTAATTCTTTTTGAAACTCAAAGCGTTGCCTGAAAATAAACACCTACGAAACAAAAAAACGGCAGTTTTAAAAATTTATTATATAGATACAGATAAGATCAGGTACATTACAATTTTTGACGTGCGCTAGAGCGAACGCACGATACATCACACAAGTCATTATTTCAAATTGTGGATATTGCTTCAATCATTTTATTTAATATTTTTTGGATTAACCAATTTCAACCTTTTACAAATGGTGGAACCTTTTTTCCCCCTACCTTAAAACACTTAGAGAGGAATCCGGTATGATTTTATATTATTCTATTATA